>JBAMAV010001166.1:0-211116 GCA_037043315.1 Amiota communis | reverse complement strand
CAATTTGTGTTGGTGAATGATCGAAAGAAAGTTCATGTGTAGAATATGTTGCACAAAATAATGTAGAATCCACTGGAGAAGAAATCAACGATGAAGTTCGCAGAGGTCCAGGAAGACCTAAAATATTACGCACTGGACATGAGGTAGGCCTAAGAAGGGGTATCAAGACTTAATAATCTTATCGCATGCCGTGATGTTGAAATACCAAATTCAGTTAAACAACAGAGCAATCAGAAGATTTTAATCAAGGCAAAAGTTTGCAGTCTGAAATATGGTGTGTACTACACTGAAACTTTCTTTCCAGTAATACGCTACGAAATCATTTGTCTTTTATTTACAATTGCTGCTGAAAAGAAACTACTTCTTCAACAGTTGTGTTGGATGTGTCAAATGCTTATCTAAATAGTAAGTCGGACGAAGAAGTTTACATGAAAGAGCATAAACATTTCACCAATAAGAAGTATCTGAATCGTGTACTATTGTTAAATAACGCGATTTATGGGCTAAACAATCTGGTAGAGCCTGAAGAATAACACTCTTGATGATGTTTTAAACAACTTTGTTTTTGTCCAACAAATAACGAGCCTTGTTTGTACAAAAGATATAATATACAGTCTAATAGCTGTACATGTTTATGATCTTAAAATAGCCTGTCCGGAAGAAGGTGATTTGATTGACATTAAAAAAATTTTACAATTAAAATTTCAGATTCATGATAGTGGTCCATTACACCATTTTTTATGAATGGAAGTGCAAAGAGATGGTGAACGTGGTACTGTTGCTGTTTGTCAGAAATAGTGCATAACATGTCTCCTCGAAAAATACAACATGAACGTACGTCGTCCTGTATTAACGCCATTGGATTCTGGTTTTCACATTGTATGAGTTGATGACAAATGTACCATGGTAGATATGACTGACTATCAATCGCTCATCGGGTCACTTATGAATCTTGCTATTGTTACTCGACCAGATATCATACATTCCTTAAGCAAATTAGCACAGCAAAATTCCGATCCACATAGTGAGCGTGAGGCTGGTGCATAACACGTTTTGAGTTACCTATCGAAAACTATCGATTTGCGGCTTTTTTTATCGCAAAACTAATGGGCCTTTGCAAGCATACGTTGATGCAGATTGGGCTAGCAACAGTCTCCACAAGATATCATACACCGGGATAGGTTTCTCCTACGGAGGATCAATTCTTTTTCTTGGGAAACCAAGAAACAGACAATAGTTGCTCTAAGCAGTACTGAGACTGAATATATCCCGTTGTCAATGGTATCCAAAGAATCTATATATTTTCGTCGATTTTTGAGTGAAGTTGAATGTCATCTGTCTGAAGAGCAAATACACATCAATGGAGACAAACTGAGCGCACAACTGATTGATGTAAATCCAGTCCATCATAAGCGCACAAAGCAAATCGATATTAAATAAGCACTGCCAAAAGGGAAATATTTATTAACTCTAGATTTCCCGGCGCGCGTTGCCTCGCCCTAGCTCAAAAATGGGGTATACGTATACTAAAATTTTTTTCTTTCATGAAGATCAAACGGATATGTCATGTACCGCGAAGTAATGAGTAGCGTGAAAATAGTGAAATATTTTTAATCGTAAAATAGTAAAATGTAACAAAGAAAATCAGTATTAATTTCGTAGTGCAATTGAATGAACAATTTTTTTTGTTAGTTCGTCTTCAGCCAATATAAATAAGTTCGAAGATTTGCCCAAGCGAGAACATGCCACATATAATTGTCCATGAGAAAAACATGGTGTGCCCAAATCTAAGCCGCAATTGGATATAGTTTGGCTTTGCGACTATTTAATTATCATTGCGAATGCCAATCTAATGGGATATTGAACGCGTTTGAATTGGGACGTCTGTTGGGATTATTGGAATGCGTGGCAGTAAAACGTTTTCGCCTCGGAATGTGCCATTCAAAATACTGGCTTCGATAACGTTCTTCATTAATTTTTTAATGACCAATCGCGTGCCATTGCACAGCCGTGGTGGGTTCAAATTCCGAAGTAATATAACCGGAGATCCAACTTTCAGTCGTAGAATGTGTGGTGGCATGCCTGGCAAATCCAGTTAGTTCAAAAACTCTGTTGGATAATTTACAGCTTCGTTGGCATTGCAAACTGAATCGATCGATTTGTATGATACCAAGTTGCCTGCCAATTAAATCGTCTAAGTGCCGGTTTTTTGTGCCCAAATGTCTCTTTCCACCAGGCACGCATGATTTATGTCTTGTATGTTTTTTTTTTTTTTTTGTATCGGAAGTGAAGCATCAAAAACTTACCCGGTCTACAACCGGAGTGCGGGACTTTCGCTAAACACTCCCTCCCCTTGTCCTATCGTCCTCCCGGAACTGTCATTAGATATTACGTCAGGAGGAAGGTGGAGCATTGTTGCTCAAAAGTCAATCGGTCCTAGTTTAGTAGGTCACCTCTTGTGTTGTGTTGTTGTCGTACGTGGGTCGTTGCTACTCGTCAGTATTCTACGATTCCCCGTCCGGCACTCTCTGCAACGTCTGCATATTTCGCCTAACCTCTCTCTAGACAACGTAGCTCTAGCGGGATAGCTGTCACACGCTCACTGATCCGGTCCCAGTTGGCCGGAGATGCTAACATGAACTGTAATGCGCTTGCTGGCTCCTGCGGATATTCTTCTGGAACAGGAAACCGAGCACATTGGAACATACCGTGCTCAGCGTCCTCCGGTTCGTCACACAGTGGGCACCTTGGTGTGTTGTCGTGCCCAAACCTGTATAGGTACCACCTGTATCCAACATGTCCAGAAAAGAACTAGGTTAAATGGTAGTTGGTTTCCCCGCTCTTCCTGCTCAGCCATTTTTCAATGTCCGCGATGAGCTTCCTACTGGTGATCAGAACCAACTCAGTCTTCTGCTCTGCTAAGGACAGCTTCGAAGACCTAAGCCATGCAGTAATCGCGAGAATAGCGGAGTTTGCAGATTGCTCTATATTCCTTATCTCCTTGCCCGTTACTATCAGACACAGATCATCTGCAAAACCTACCAAAGTGCAATTTTCAGGAAGCTGCAACCGCAGGACCTGGTCATACATAAGGTTCCATAGAAGCGGGCCCAGCACCGACCCCTGAGGAACCCCCGCAGTAGCTCTGTAGGTTTTGTTTCCATCTTCGCTATCATAGTGCAAGTACCTCTCTGACAAGTAGGACTTGATCATGTTTTGAAGGTACATTGGCGCTCCCGTTCTACGGACGAACCCTTTAATAATCAGCCAGTTAGCAGAGTTAAAAGCGTTCTTAACGTCCAGCGTGACGATTGCGCAGTATTCTTTATCACCATAGAGCCACCTTTCGCCCTGTATTACCTGTCTTGCTATACCAACCACTTTATTTATCGCGTCAACTGTCGAGCGACCATTTCGAAAGCCAAGCTGGTTTTCATAGAGAGTGCCACTCTCGCTCATGATTCGTTCAAGTCTATTGCAGACAATCTTTTCCAAGACTTTGCCCACAGTATCCAACAAACAAATCGGCCTATACGACGCCTCGTTGGGTTGCTTACCAGCCTTTGGTATGAGGACCAGTTTCTGATGCCGCCATCTTCTAGGGAATACTCCGTGGTGAAGGCATTGGTTGAAAACCTGTATAAATACACTTGGAGCACTCGAAATAGCTGCTTTCAGGACTTTATTCGGCACTCCATCAAGACCCGGAGTCTTCCTATCCTGAATTTTATCGCAAGCTCGGGACAGTTCCTCGGAACTAACACTGGGGATACCATCCAGAGATCGTTGCTCAGACCTTTCATCAATTATTGAGGTCGCTGTCGGGAACAGTGTTCTGACAATGTTCTCGAGCATTGCTGGATAAGTGGGTTGTGGTACTCCACAACCTTTCACTCTCGACATTACCATCCTGTACGCCGTGCCCCAAGGATTTATGTCAGACTCCTCGAGAAACTGTTTAAGGCATGACCGCTTGCTGGACTTGACAGCCTTTTGGAAGGCGAGTCTGGCCGTTCTGAACTCATCTAGCTGCTGTTGGAAACTTTCACATCTTCTCGAACGCTGCATGACTCGTCGTGCGCGAAGACAAGCCGATCGTAGCTCCCCTAGTTCGCTATTCCACCAGTGGCATGCTGGTCTGCGTCTGACCTGGATTCTCCTAGGCATAGCGGCGTCACAGGCTATGGACAGCATGTTTGACATTCTGTCCGCCAATTGATCGGAAGAGCCCACGCCGAGTTCTTGTGTTCGGAATACTTCCAGGAACATTTCCTTGTCACACAATGAATCTTTCCACCTAGGCCCAGTTATTGGTTGCTGCCCAACTCTAGAACCTCGCTTTATGTCGATCAGAATGGCCTGATGATCGCTATGGGTGTATCCTTCACTAACCACCCACTTCGTGTTTGTTTCTACGCTGCTAGTTGCAAAGGTAATGTCTACAACTGACTCTCCGCCCGCTTTCCTATACGTGGCCGTAGAACCTTTGTTGAGCAGAACTATGTCGACGCTTGCCACAGCTTCCAGAAGTGTTTGGCCCCTTGCGTTGGTAGATCTGCTTCCCCACTCCGTTGACCAAGCATTGAAGTCTCCTGCGATTATCACTGGAGATCTACCTCGGGCTTCCGTCACTAGTTCATGGAGGAAGTGTTCGAAGTCTAAAGCTGTCCTGCTTGGGCGTGCATAACAGCTGAAGACGTGAATGCACCCGATTTTCGTGCGAACGAAGTTAGCAGCACAGGTACCACCATCCTCGAATGCGTATGAACCACACGCCCATATTGCAGCAACACCTTCGGTCTCTTCAAGCCAAACTGACTCATTGCGCTTCGTGTAAGGCTCACTTACCAGAACTTCCACTATGGTTCTTTGCAGAAGATCCTGCGCTGCTTGACAGTAATTCAGGTTGATTTGAATTACCTACATACCTCCCTGGTTTTCAATGCCTCTTTAAATACCAGGCAGGTTTTACATCCCGCCACGTGACTTGCCATCGTCGGATCTTTCTTCGCACACAACATGCATCTCGGGCTACTACTGCAATTTTTTGCTATGTGTGTTGTGTGTTGTATGCGTACATCGGGGAATATGTGTTCAATGAGCGAATTTTGCGAATCAACGATTGTGCAGAAATCGGTGGGCAATTTTATGCATCCAGTATTTTCATGGACAGCAACTTTTCCATCGCCATTACGAAACAATTGTTTTGAGAATGTGTCAGCGGATAGATCTGGTAGCATTTGTACGTGCATGTTTCTTGTTAGCTGGACTTTTTCAACATAACGCCATAGTGACGATGATTTCAAGCAAGCGTTGATCTCATCAGCGTACATTGAACATGGAATGACGAAGTAATTGTCTGAAATCACCTGAAAGGAGTGACAGAGTGCCGCCGAATAGTTTGTCGTTGTTTTTTATATCTTTGAGTGTTCTGTTCAACGCTTCAAGAGAATGTTTGTGGGCCATAGTGCATTCATCTCAGATGATAATGTTGCACTGTTTCAGGACTGTGGCCATGGACGATTGTTTTTTTATGTTGCACACTGCGTGACTAGCATGACGATGCATTGTGTTTTGGCCTGGCAATAACAAAGATGTGATCTCCTGCCATTTAGGATTACATGATTCCAGCAATGTAGTCCACAACAGGCGCGTTGAATCTACCCACATGTTCTTCAGCTGGTGTTTTATTAGGATTGATGACAATAGCGTGATTGTCATTTTGTGTGATCTGCAGAATTTCAATAATTCATGGTGCCGATTCAATAGGGCGTCCAGCTCGCCGACGATGCGCTTGGCGATTTTGAACATTGAATTGAATTGTTGACCATTTGCCGCAGTATTATGAACTATTTCTGTTGCTCCGAACGATGTCATTTGGAAGCATGAATTGAATGTCCGAATGGACTTCAAGAAGAGGTTTGAATCTGGATCCGTGCCGATGAGCAAGCCGTTCAATGGTTCTGGTGGTGTCTCAATTTCTGGTAGTTGCACTTTTCCTGATGCGCAACACATGCCAGCTGGCTCATGTTTAAATTTGAGCGCATGACAATGGGGACATTCTTTGTCCATTGCACCAATCAGCACTTTTGGATGAGCTGAATATTTAATATCTGGCTCATACTCGAATGCGAGACGAAGGATCGAAGTGGATGTAAATGCTCGAGGTACTTGTTGGCGTTGTCGGTCATTTGCTCTGTATGTGTCAATTGCGAATCGGCGCGAATGTCTCCGTTCCAATTATCGTTGTTGATATCGTTCAGCTCGTGTCTCTTGTGATCGAGATGCACGCAATTGCAACATTCTCACACGCGCATTTTCGTTATCTTGTTGTATTTGTTCGTCCGTTCTTTCTGCTCTACTATTTTGCAGTTTGTTGCATTATTTGTTCCCTGCGTCTTGCTGGCATTGTAAACACACATACAATGGACCGTTTATCTATTTCTAATTTTTTCTTGCCGATAATGTATTTGGTCTTTTAGTATTTTATTCCCAACCTGTCACTGTCACAAAACACGTAAAAATTTCTTTTAAATTATATAATCACACGCACTTCGTTGTGATACATAACAAATGCAGAATGAAATGTCAAAGTGACACGACGGTTAAATCTAATATGGAATAATTTAAAAAATCAGACGAATCAATTAAGTATTAATATTGACATAATTATTCTGATTATTCTGATATATATTATTCTGACAAAGGCTATTTGATTGATTTTAAAATTTGTCTCTGAATTTACAAAAATCGCAATTAAAATATGAGGGATGGGGGTAGAAGGATAAAAAACACCTTATAAACTATTCTCATACCGACCAATAAATATAAAAAAAAATTTCATAAAAAGCAGTCGAGCCATTTCGGAGGAGTTTTCAAACCAAGTGTGATACGATATTTTTATACATTAGATTAAATTTATTATATTATTATAATTAACTTCGATGTTAAAATAATATTTAAAAGAAACCCTTTTAAACCCAGATATTTTCTGTTAAGTGTATACAAATTTAAATTTGATCAAATACATAATTTATTTTTTTTTTTATGCAATTCGAAATACAATATTTATACTTTGAAACGTACTTATTTGAAGAAATGTGTAAAGTAGCACAGGTATTTCAAGTAAATTTAATTGATTTATTACAAATTCAATTTCTTAGAGGTTGACTGTGTCTATTTTAAGACTTTTGTACATAAATGTTAAAATGTCAGTTGCTTCCTCAATCCGTTTTGATGTTGGTTTGCCTGCTCCATGTCCAGCTTTGCTATACACTCGTAACAAGATCGGTTTCGTTTGATGTTCCGAGTGACGGACAGCATCTTGCAAAGCAGCTACAAATTTTAGTGAATGTAGCGGACTAACACGATCATCATGATCAGCTGTCAGTATTAATGTAGCTGGGTATTCTTCTGAGGGAGTTTTTGGTGTACGAATGTTATGCAGTGGTGAGTATTTGAAGAGGTTCTCAAAATGTTCCTTATAGATCGGGTTACCGTAATCTGAACACCATGCATGTCCAATTGTAAATTTGTGAAAGCGTAGCATATCCATAACTCTTTTTTAATATTATATTTTATATTTCAATATTAAAATTATCCAAAAGAAATAAATAAACATACCCCACTTGTGCGACTGCAGCGCCAAATAAATCAGGACGCTGATTAATGCAGGCACCTACAAGAAGGCCTCCATTGGAACCACCTTGAATAGCAAGGCGATCCTTGCTTGTATAATTATTGTCTATTAAATATTGTGCTGATGATTGAAAATCGTCAAATACATTTTGTTTGTTAAGTAAGCGACCAGCATTATGCCACTTTTCCCCGTATTCTCCTCCGCCACGCAAGTTTGGATAAGCTAGGACGCCATCAAATGTTTCGATGAACATAAGGCTGAAAACAAGTTTTTGTTTTGAAATTCATTAAAATATAAAGAACATTACCCGGTAATTCCAAAAGATGGCTGAAGACTGATGTTAAAACCACCGTAACCATACAGTAAGCAAGGACGTGGCTGAATTGTTTCAGTATTTTTACGTATTATAAACATTGGCACTTTAGTGTTGTCTTTGCTGCTATAAAAGATTTGCTCCACTTTGTAGTCTTTTTGATGAAACCCTTCCAGGTTTATTTTAATTTCTCGAAAAATAGTTGGATTTTCATCAGGATTTTTAAAATCGTAGTGAAATATTGTTCCTGGGTTCAGAAAAGAGGAGAAACTAAAAAAAAATTCCGAATACTCCTTTTTTCCCGAAACAGCTGTAACTGTCCCAATGTCCAATTGAAATTTTTGTAGAAGAGTTCCAGTTTCTAGGCAGTTTACTTGTAAGCCACTCTAAAAGATACTCATAAAAGATAAGTATTCTTAATAAAAATAAATATTTTATACTTTAACATCCTGAATGTAGCACAGTAGAAGCTTGGTTTCATCAACACACTTGACCCAGTCAAGTACATCTTTTTCGTGTTCCTGCAATGAATTTAAAATTACATAAATTGTACAAAAGCTTTATACTAACAAGAAAGCACGTTATTAGTATGAATCCAGCTTAGATAACATCTATTTATATCTATTTGTTGAGCTGAAATTTATTAACAGCACATGATGTATTTTTTTCCATAGCCCACCACAATTATTGAACAAGGGAAGCTAATGTTCTACATTGCTTATACATATTTTAATTCTTTTAAAACTAGTGTGATCAGGTATTTTCACTTGATGGTTGTTGCTCATAGAACTGTGTTCGGAGACCTCACTAGCTTGACAAAGAGAATTTGTTTAGCTATGCCCTTATACTTATACACGCTTTGATAAAATACGTTTTATTATCATTTATTTACAAGATGTTCCGGCGCGTTGCTATGCCCTCGCTCAAAAAAATTTATAGCTTAAATTCTATTTTAGCGGTGTTTTAAATTGAATTGCATTTCAACAAAAAAAAATGAACAACCATTTCAATATTTCTTGTTGTTTGGGTACGTCCTAGAAACCGCTTTCATCTCAATTCCAGACCAATTCCATTTTTGGGTGTGCTAGCTTTTGACGTTTTTGAAATCGGATAGTTTTTTACAGACGAATTGGTTGAATTCTCCCTTATCTAAAGTTATTAAAGGAAAAAAAGTACCAAGATCTGTATCTTATTGTTTTTCTCGCTAAACTGAATTTAAAGAATCGGGTATGTGCTAGAAAACACCGACGTTTTTGATGTCCGACGTTTTCAATTGCGTCCAAAAAAAAACCCTAATTGTGCTAGAAAACCCGACGATTTACATTGAACAGCTGATTGAAAAGTGTATGCGATTTTGTGTGATTGCCAGCATTGTTACGTTTTACTAATTTCGTTTATTTTGCTTGAATTTAAAAGGTTTTTGTGTGCAATGCTAATCTTTATACTTATACAAGTAACCCGCCATGCTTTTGCACGGGTGCATTGTAAAAATAACGTAAAGAACGTAAACATTCTTTTGTGCGTGGTTTTGCAAAAATGTATATGTATAGTGACTGAAAATTAATAAAATATTTTTTTTATTGAATCAATTATTTTTATACATGCAAACCTTTCTAAGGAAATTCTTTAATTAACATTGAAAACCGTATCAAAATACGTTACGTGGTTTAGAAGTAATCAGTATTCTAACTTCTTGAAATTTCGACTTTGCTTTATACTATGTAAAGATAAAATTTAAGTGTACAAAATTACTATTACTATTTTTATCCTAAATGGCTGGACCAATTTCGATTAATCAAAACAATCAATATTTTTGTTTTACTTATGGGGTCACCATGATGGTTTATGTTTCAGTTGGACCCGGTAGGTGCCGCTGTTGTCGAGATACAGGCACTTTATTACCAAAATGAATGCTAATGAAGAGAGTTGCATACTTATTTTTTTCAGTTATTAAATTTTAATATACTATTTTTAAGTATTAAGTTTTTTGTAAACCACTACAAGATCAAGCATAAAAAGTTTTGTACGTTTTTTCGTACTTAATGCTTTGGTTGTTGTTATTGTTGTATTTGATGTTCATTGAGAGCAGGAGAAAAATAAACAATAAGGTACAGATCTTGGGATTTTTTTTTCTTTAATAACTTCAGATAAGGGAGAATTTTACCAAATCGTCTGTTAAAAACTAGATCATTTCAAAAACGTCAAAAGCGGTTTCTTGCGCACCCAAAAACGGTATTGGGATGGAATGAGACGAAAGCGGTTTCTAGCACATCTAACATTCATTTTTTTGTTTTTACTTCTGCTATTGCTTCTGTAAAAAAACGAAAGTAGCAATCAAAACAGTAGAAGAAAATGATCTCCGACTTAAATCAAAGCAGCAGTAGCAACTCATAGTTTTTATAATTTTTGATTTTGATTTGGTTTTGGTAAGCAGAAGACGCAGCTTCTTGCTGACACCGGCATGCCTTGCGTCTCGTTCGATCCACTCCGTTATACGAGGGCTGCTATTTATATTTCGGGAATTGGCAATACTAATGTCAATACGTAAAATCTGGCATCGCCATAATAAACTTTGTCATTTTTTAGCACATATGTACGTACAACGTTTTTATGTACAATTGGTTTTTGTTTTGTTTACAATAAGTTAAAGAAATCAATTTGGCCTAAAAATGCAAATTTCATGAGAAGGTTTTCGTTGGATAATTTTTCACAACTTTCGACGTGGATTATCTCAACAAGAATGTGTCGATGAACTTAGTTCTTTGTATGGTGAGAAAGCACCATCAAAAACGACAGTTTATCGCTGGTTTGCAGAATTTAATCGTGGTCGTAGTTCAGTCGCTCACGAATTCCGTGAAGGTCGTCCAAAATCGGTTGTTGTTCCACAAAACATCAAAGGTGTACGTGAACTGATAGTGCAAGATCGACATGTGACATATCGTGAGATAGAGGCATCCTTGCACATTAGTCCCACTTCAATACATTCTATTTTGCATGAACACTTAGTGTAAAAAAGGTTTGTTATCGTTGGATACCCCAAACTAATCAATCACTCAAAAAAAGGCTCGCGTCGATTGGAGTAAGGAAATGCTTAAAAAGTTCGACCGTGGTGCTTCAAAAGACGTTTATAAAATCGAGACAGGTGATGAATCATGGATATATACGTATGAGCCGGGAACTAAACAGCAATCGACCGTGTGGGTGTTCCAAGATGAGCCAAATCCAGCAAAAGTTGTTCAAGCACGAAGCACTTCGAAGCAAATGGTCGCCTGTTTCTTCGGAAGTATGGATCATGTGGCCACTGTTCCGCTAGAGCAACGTAGGACTGTCAATTCTGAGTGGTACACGACCATTTGTTTGCCGGACGTCTTCGGAGAAATTCGCAAAACCAACTGCCGAAGACGAATCATTCTCCACCATGACAATGCGAGCGCTCACATATCTCGGCAAACAGGTGAATTTTTAAGCAGTCAAAACATCGAATTGATGACTCATCCGCCCTACAGTCCTGACTTGGCACCCAATGATTAACGAGCGCCGTAGAAGCAGTTGAAGAGTTCAACAGGAATGGAAAAATTGCTATGACCAATGATTCGAACGAATGCAAAAGTGGATTGATCATCAGGGGGAATATTTTGAAAAACAATAAAGCCATTTTCATTAAAAAATTTTTGTTCTTTTTTGCTATTCCCGAATTATAAATAGCAGCCCTCGTATGGCGTGTTATCGCTTATTACTTTTTATTCTTATTCTCAAGAGTGGATCGAATTTGTACATGCGATGATCGTTCAATTGTTTGAGGGTGGTAACTCCTCCTTACTTTAATCTCGAACGTCCTTGACTAATATTTTAGAATTCTTATTTATATATATATATATACATATTTTTTTTTTCTGAGCAGCGCTATGCGCATAAGATGATAAATTAAATGTTTACATTTTTTTAGCTGCGCTATACGCATAATTGTAACTTGTTATGTGTTAACAGTATTGTTCTTTCCCTTAACTTTGATGAATACATTTTACTTATGTTTTATACTTATCGATACCTTATTATTATCCTAATTAACTTTCCTTTCTTTTATCTTTAGCTGCTTATTTGTGATTTATGGACGACTCTTCCGGATTCCGTTATTATAGTTGAGTTATTATTTTCTTATACTTACTTTTTTACTTTTTAAACCTTTTTGATAATTTTATGCCTAACTTCTTGTTCTCCTTCACAAAAATTTTATTTCCTGATACGTAATCCTTTATATTTTGTCTATCTTTATTATGATATGCTAAATCGTTGCGCTGTTTCTCCACTAACTTTTCGTAATTATCCCTTTGTGTCTTTTCGTAATCATCAGGTATGTGAGTCACTGTTCTTCCAAAAAATAAATGTACTCGTCTTTTTCTGAATGATTATAGTCGCAAACTGCGCATTCCAGCAATTCATTGAAGGTTTAATTTAAGTGTCCTATTTTTACACATCTCATGATTTCGGCTAGGGTTGAGTGAAATCTCTCTACTTTCCTATTGGATTCACTCTTATATGGCGGTGTTGTAAATACTTCGATATTCAATTCGCTCTTTAACAATAAAAGAATAGATTGAAAATTGAAAGACTCTTCATTATCACAAAATGATTGTTTTCGGTACCCCAAATTAGAAAATTATTTCCCTCAGGGGCTTCCTAATGTTCTTAGTACTTTTAACCTTCAGTAACTTCGCCATTGCAAGTTTTGTGAATTTATCTATTTCTGTCAGTACTTTATTGTTGCCTGTTGAAAAAATGTCGATGTGGACGATCTGGCCGGGGTAAGTTGGTATTCGTGTGGCACCAATTTTTGTTTTGATGGGATGCCTGTCATATTTATTTTCTTTGCATACTTTTCATCTTTTTACAATATCCCTTATTTTCCTGGCCATCTCGGGGAAAAAAACAGTTTTCTATAATTTTGCGCTCTATTGTGCGTCTCTATTATCACTTCTTGCTGCTCTAGTTCTTCTGTGATATCTGCTTTGGGTGAATCTAATTTTATAACTAGCGAAATTTTGGGGATAAATGGTCTGAATTTGTAGCCTTATTGGTTCGCTCGTTTTTATGTCATTTATTACCGTTGGATTAAGATACTGCTTGAAAAGTTCCTCCAATCTACTCTGTGAAAATTGTGGTTCGACGGCTTGGAAATATTTTTTTACATTGGGTTATTTCCTTCCGCCATTGTTATTTGATATTTGAATACATTGATTGGGATTTCTACAGATGAAATTGAGTTATCTTATGAATTGTTGTTACTATGCATTGTTGGTGTAAGAGAATTTATATTTGTTCTTGGTGGTCTAGAAAGCGTATCGGCTACAATATTGGAACAACCTGAATTGTAGATAATCTTATAGTTGTACTCTTCCAATTGTGCATTCCAACGTTTCACTTCGCATTATTGTTTTTATTACTTAGTGCAAATGTTAGTGGTTGGTGGTCAGTAATTATTTTTACCATCTTAGAACCATACATAAAACATCGTAACGATCTGAGAGCCCAGATAATTGCCAACATTTTTCGTTTACGGCTAAGCTTTCTTCGGATTACCCTAATGTTCTCGAGGGATATGTATGTAATGGGCCTCTTGTGTTGTGACAGAACAGCTCTCAATGCATAATTAGAGGCGTCCGTGGTAAGTTCGAAAGGCTCGTCGAAATCTGGAAAGGTTAGTACAACTTCGTCAGAAACCAGACACGTTTTTATTTGTTGAAAACTATCTACTTGCTCTGCATTTAACTGAATAGACGTCTTTTTAGATTGTGATTTGCGAAATTTACCCAATTCCCCTCTTAAAATAGATGTAAGAGGCTTCGCTATACTGGCCTAGTTTTTGATGAATTGCCTGTAATGAACTGCCATACCTACGAACGATTTCACATCATGAACTGGAAAAATTAACGAGTGCTACTGTCTTTTTGGGGTTGGTACGGATTCCATTGGCACCTACAAGAAATCCCAAAAATTCAATTTCCTGTTTCATGAATTTGCATTTATCCAACTGAATTTTAAGATTCGCCTTGTTTAGTGTTTCAATAAATACGCTCAGATTTTTAATGTGTTCTATTTTGTCTTGCTGAATATTAAGATATCATCTATAAGCGTAATATTTTGAACCAATGTGTTTTCAAAGGATATTATCTAAAGCTCTTTGGAAAATGGATGGAGCATTCCCCAATCCGAATGGAAGTCTGGTAAATTCGTATTTACCATTATTTACCGAAAATGCGGTAAGAAAGGGAATCTTGCCCGAGGCGACTGCCTTTTTATTCACTATCCAGACTGGGAAGTTGTATGCCGACCTAAAGGGCCGGATGATACCATCTCTCAATAATTCACTAATTTGGGACTCTAAGCGCTGTTAGGTACTGGTATGTAAAGATTGGATTATTGTAGTCAGAGTTACACCTCCGGTCTTTATTTATCGCTTAATTTGCTTCTGCATTCACTATCTTGTCTTTCCATTGGAGGTTTTTTTCTTGCTACTGCTCATCTTTGTCGACGCCTTTCAACACACACACACACCCACACGTTTCGTTTTGTTTTTTCTTTTTTGTTTTTTCGTTCTGCTGGTTGATGAATTTTTGTTCTTTATTCTTTCTTTGCACTTTGTCTGTCTTTTATTCTGTTGCGTACTGCTTTTTTTAAACTGTTGCTTTATTGTTCTTAGTGTTGTTATTGTGATTATTGTATTGTTTTTGATTGATTTTTAATAACTGTTACTTATTTGCTTATTCCCTTTTTATTAGGGTTCCGTACCCAAAGGGTGCTAACGGGACCCTATTACTAAGCTTCCGCAATCCGTCCGTCCGTCCGACTCCGCTGTATCTCATGAGCCGTAATAGCTAGACAATTGATATTTTCACAGAATGTGTATTTCTATTGTCATGATAGCAAAAAATACAAAAAATAAAATGAAGTTAATAAATGAAAGGGGTCCTGATACAACAAACGTGTGCTCCAATATGCACTGCGCACAGTTTTAGAAGCTTTGTGATTTATTTTGTTTCATATTTTTGTAATTTTTCTTTTTTTTTTGTAGTATACTTTTATGCTTTATGAATATTTCACTTTTGCTTTCAATAATTTTCACAGTTCCGATCTCAATGTTATATGCAGTATGAACACTTATTCTATTCTTTGTGTCTTTAATTTAGGGTTTTATATGTGTTTGTGTTTTTATTATAATTTTTTTTTTTTTTTGTGACTTTATTTAAAGATTTTGCTAGTGTTTGAATTTTATTACTTCTATTTTTGAATAATTGTCTTTATTTTACTGGGGTCTGCACACCGTGCGGCCGAGTCATACGACACTCGTCGTCGTTTGCTGCACACGTTACAACCGTTTCATAAAATATCATTTAGTGTGGTATTTTTCGGATTGACGTATATGTGTATTTGCGCGGATAGTTTAACGGAACGTATTCAAAAATCGTCGCGATTAAAAAATTATATGTGAATTGGTGATGCAACTTTCAAGGTACTACTAGAGAAAGTTAGTTCACATTGAAAAATGTCACACGATACTTAGGAAGGCTATTAGTGCGGAGAACCTGGAAATACATTGCGTTTCATGGGAACGGGGAACTCGTTCCAAGATTTAACCTTTTCAGCAGCAGTATCCCCACAAGTAATTAGCAAAACAGTGATTGAAAAAGTGCGATGCGATAATAAAAGTTGTAATCTTCCATTCTCGCAGTACTCTTCACTTTTTTCTACTCGACGAGGAGTTTTTTTTTTTAGCATTAACGTGCTCACAACTTTTAGATGTACAAGAGCTATTTGTTTCGATTACAGTGAGTTAAGAAAATCAATTTGGCAAAAAAATGGAAATTTCAAGAGAAGGTTTTGTTAGATAATTTTTCACAACTTTCTACGTGGATTATCTCAACAAGAATGTATCGATGAACTGAGTTCTTTGTATGGCAATAAAGCACCATCAAAAACAACAGTATATCGCTGGTATAGTGAATTCAATCGTGGTCGTAGTTCGGTCGCCGATGAATTCCGTGAAGGTCATCCAAAATCGGTTGTTGTGCCACAAAACATCGATGCAGTGCATGAACTGATAATGCAATATCGTCATGTGACATATCGTGAGATAGAGGATTCTTTGCACATTAATTCCACTTTAATACATTCGACCAGATGTATTATAGCCAAAGCGGAATATCAATGACAAGAATCTGTGCATCTGGTGTAATCAGACAAGAGTCCTGTGCGCTCTAGCAATCCAGAATTTAACACAAAAACAAGTTTATTTTACGTATTAATATTTTGTGGTATGGAAACAAATTTGATGGGACGTGATGCGAGTTATAGCCTTTCTACAGTGAGTAAAAAGTTGATAGTTCTGGTTTTTCGTCGACAGTTCTGGTGAGCTCTGAAACAGCTGTTTTGGTTATACACACACGCACAACTTTGCATGTACGTTGGCAAAATTAAAACTGAAAATTTGTGAAATACATGATTAAGAACATTTTGCAGAATATGCACACAGTTTTGCAGCTCCCTTTTTCATTCCTGTTACTTATTTTATTCATTATAAAAAAATACCAGAAAGAAGGCTATCATTGGCTATGCCAAAGATGTAATACTCTTCACGCTCCTCCGGGTTGCATCCAACCTTCATTTATTAGCATCACATCAGTTTGAGTGGCAATTTTATTGTACATTTATTCTTTAAAAGTTTGCCATTTAATTTGGGTTTGTATGGGAGGTACCCCACCTGTAACCCTAGGATCATGAAATTTACATGGTTGATGAATTTAGATCAGAAACTTATAGTGTCCAGTTTCAGTTCGATACGTTAAAAAACAAAAAACTTTTTCTAATAAGAACATTAATTTAAGAGGGGGTTTGTATGGGAGGTACTCATCCTGGTAACCCTAGGGCCATGAAATTTATAGGATTGTTGGCAGAGATGTTAATTAATTGAAATACATATATTTAAAATGCAAATGCAAAATACCTATTTTTATTTTGCATTTGAAATACTTTTTTTCAAAATGCATTTCCTATTTTATTTGAAATGCGTTTTATAAATATTTAGCATTTGTAAAATGCAAAATGGTTTTGTAAAATTTTTTAATAAAAAAATCTCTCAAAATGTGTGTTTGCGAAAGAGCAAAACGAAATAAGTGGAAAGAAAAAGTGTCATTTCATTGTTGTTATTTAACGTGAGTTTACAGAGTCGTAGCGAGAGAGAGAGAGATAGGGTGCACAACCAGCGAGTCGGCTAAGTTCTTATTTTATCTCTCACAACAATTACCAATTTTGAAAGAAATTGAAATCCAGTTTCTTAATGAATATGTATATAAGCTGTTCAAAGCCTATTGCTGATGGTATCAGAAGTTTAGAAGGCGACTGAACTAATGAGAATACAAAGAATTCTAAGAGCTTTGCAAATGGATAACCTTAAATATTGTGGTGTATTGATAGAGGTTATTCAAGAAAGCCTTAATAGCCGTTTTGAGATATTTTATAAATTAGAGGAACCTAAAGCAAAAGATAGCATAATAGCATCAATATCGTATCCCTTTTTCAAAAGGAAATGGGTGGCAAAAGCTAGCAAAAAATATATTAAAGAACTTTTTGTTGCAGAAGTGAGAAAAATAAAAGAAGAACAAGAAGATGAAAAGAGCTCCCAAAAAATTAACTCTAATGAAAAAAAGGAAAACACTGAATCCTATTATATGTTTGTTGAAGAGTCAGATTCTGGAAACACTACAAGATTTAAATGATGAAGACAATACTTTAGAATCCTTAAACAAATATCCAAGTGTAAAGGAACTCGTCCTAAAATATAATACTTGCTTACCAAGATCTGCTCCTGTTGAAAGACTATTTTCGTTTGGTGGAATGATTATGAGGCCGCATAGACGGAACATGAAAGATGAACTCTTTGAACAAATATTAGTTTTAAAATCTGTGAAATGTAGCCGAAGGCCAAAGTAGCCGTCTTTTCTGTGTATTAGTTTTCAGTTTTTCAGTACTTAAGATTAGTCATATTATTAACAAAAAAAAAAAAAAAAATCTGTGAAATAAAGCATTTTATTTGAAAAACCTATTTTGAAAATACCTATTTTGCATTTTGTATTTAAATACTTTTTTCTGGAAACAAATTTGCATTTTTATTTGAAATGGCAAAATAGCCAACCATTTGCATTTTGCATTTAAATGCTTTTGATAAACCATTTTCAACATCTCTAGTTGTTGTATATGGATCACAAAATTATAATGTCTAAATTTCATTTGATACGTCAAAAAACAAAACAACAAATTTGTCCTAATAAGAACATTAATTTAAAAGGGGGTTTGCATGGGAGGTAGCCCTCCTGGTAACCCTAGCATCATGAAATTTACATGGCGGAACAGAAACTTATAGTGTTCAAATTTCAGTTCAATAAGTCAAAAAACAAAAAACTTTTTCTAATAAGAACATTAATTTGAAAGGGGGTTTGTATGGGAGGTACCCCCATAGATGTCCGATTCGGCTGATTCCCAAAAATGTTCAGAGTTTGGTAAAAAGAAATCCAGGTACAAAATTTCAGCTCTCTAGCTCAAAAACTGTGGGACTAGTTTAACGAACAGACGGACATGGCTAAATCAACTCGTCTCATCGAGCTGATCACAAATATATATACTTTATGTGGTCTACGATGTCTCCTTCTGTGTGTTACAAACTTCATAACAAACTTAAAATACTATTCACTCCCATGAAGAGTATAAAAATAACAGTAATAAATGTTTTGTGCCATCATCAGCTGTTAAATGATCCCATGACCGAAAAAGGCAGCAAGTAAGCAGAGCTCCTTTAGAGTGACCAGCCTGAAAAGAGGGTTCAAGTTGGGCTCATCGAGAACACAGAGTTCTGCTTGTGTTCTCAGAACCCAACTTTTTACTCACTGTAGAAAAGCTATTAACTTTGCACCTTTGTATTGCAATATAATTATTTGTCTTACCACAATAATTATACAATTTAAAAAAACTTTCCACTTATAGACAAGCAATGCAAAAAATGACTACTTACAGCGATTAATGTAATCCAGTTTTCTTCAGCTGGGTTTTTAAAATCAATGATTATTACACGATAATTAGGCGCGTCCTTGTTTGTGCGAAGATAAACTTTGGAGCCAACATTAGTAATGTACTACGGTAAAAAAATTATACAGTTCACTTTACATAAACTTTTAACAATATAAACTTACATCGTAGTCAGATTCAAACTTATCCACAATTTTTGTAATTTTTAATTTTGAATAGTCTTCTCCATCAATATCAGCATAGTAAAGAATGTTATCACGGCAATCCTTAACAATTGGCATAACAAGATATTTTCCACAGTCTGACACTATAGCTTGACTGAAAATTAATTAATTAAGCTGTGATTAATACACATGTAAAAGGTAGTAGTTGTATAATGGGCAACGACCCGTCCCTGGGAGGTAGCCCTTGACGATAGCAGTCGAAGCATAATAAGAAATACCAGCAGAGCATTAAATAACCAGCAGAATAAAGCAGTCGAGGAGCTCGAACCAGAGTAAGGAGAAAAGGAGAGTCAACGAAATAATCAGCAGTGAATTATTTTTGAACTGTAACTTCTTTAGCGGCGTTGGGCAAAAATTTAGTATGAAATATTCTGTGAAAAAATACAAAATGTAACGTTTTGATATTTCTGTATCTCATGAACCGCACTAAGTAGAGACTTGAAATTTTCAGAGAATGTGTATTTCTATTCCACCAGAAAAGTTTTAATAAAGAGATTACATTTCGACAACAACATAAAAATGTTTATAACAACAACATGCAGGCAACCAGCATATGTGTTATACAAAAACAAGCGAATGTACGAAGAAAAGAGAACAAGAAACACATAGAAGCTTGCAGTTTATCTAATTTTTGTGCAAGAGGGAACAACACACGCCAAAGAAACCAAAAGCAATATACAGACGGACAGATAGACAGAATGACAGACAGACTCATCGAGCTGATGAAGAATATATATATTTACTTTATGCGGTTTCTCTTTGTCTCCTTCTGTGTGTTATGCCAGCCATACATTATGCGATCGATTGTACGATCAGGATCAAAAGTTTTTGATTTTCCATGCAATCGTGCCATGATCCGTCCCCGCACACGTTGCGAGTGTCCACAAGCTAAATGAAATTGTACAATCAGTCGCATAATGTATAGCCAGCATAACAAACTTCTTGACAAACTTATAATACTATTCAAGCAATAGTACGAGAGCTTGACAATTTTTCTATATGACCATCAGAGAGCAAAAAAACATTTTTTAAAACAGTGAGAGCATGCCAAATCTTTCTGCATATTCAATGTGTTCGGAAGTGTTCGAGCGGTGACAAAATTTCATAGTTAAAATAATAAAATTTTGAGATGATCACTCTGTCTGTTTTTAAGAAGTGTCACTTCTATCACGTGTACAATGGCACACGCGCATTTTTTTTTATATTTTACATACATATTTGTATATTGTAGTCTTATATTAAAACATTGAATTAAAATAAGTAGATTATATTAGTAATAAACAACATTCTCACATTTGGGGGCTCAACCGCCAACGAACAAAGGGCTGTGGAAAGTTTAAATGACGTTATAAAAAGTTTGTAAAAGAAGGCTCTGTTTGTGAGTTTGCACACAAATTTGTGGCAAAGTCAAAACGTTTTGATATTCTACTAATTTGTGACGAAATTTTGTACCATGGATGGCGAAATCATCTCATTATGATGAAATCGTCGTTGTGAGTAGACTTGCGAACGATGAATTTAGAAAAGGAATGCATATTACCGTCGGCAAAGAAAAAAAATGTAAACGGTTTATTATATTAAAAATGAATATGGGGATTTAGTAATTATTATACTCTTCACGGGAGTGAATAGTATTATAAGTTTGTAATGAAGTTTGTAACACAGAAGGAGACATCGCAGACCACATAAAGTATATATATTTGTGATCAGCTCGATGAGATGAGTTAATTTAGCCATGTCCGTCTGTCTGTCTGTATGTATGCAAACTAGTCTAGTTTTTGAGCTAGAGAGCTGAAGTTTCACATAAGTTTCTTTTTAACATACGCAACACATTTGTCGGAATCAGCCGAATCGGACCACTAGGGGGGATACCTCCCATACAAACCCCACTTTAAATTAATGTTCTTATTAAAAAAAAGTGTTTTGTTTTTTAACATATCGAACTGAAATTTGGACACTATAAGTTTGTAATCCATATCCATCAATCGTGTAAATTTCATGATCCTAGGGCTACCAGCAGTGGTACCTCCCATACAAACCCAAATTAAATGGCAAACTTTTAAAGAATAAATGTACAATAAAATTGCCACTCAAACTGATGTGATTCTAAGAAAGGAAGGTTGTGTGTAACCTGGAGGAGCGTGAAGAGTATTATTATTATAATTAAAATAATAATAATTTAATTAAATTCTATGCGCTTATGTCAACACGGGGGTAGGTAGGTGCGTTCAAAAAGGTGACAAAAATCGAAAATTATCTTTTGTAAGTGTATTGCTTGAGAACGGCTTGCCATATTCAGCTGATTTTTCTTTTGTTGTGTTCGTTATAGGTCAATAAGAAGAATGAAAAAGACAATTTTTTGTATTAAAAGTTGGCCGGGACCTGTCTAGATCTACCCTAAGCGCGTGACATGCAAACCCTACATATCTTATTTCTCCCATCATTACCCTGTGTTTATGTAATAAATTTTAATAATAAAAGTAACAAATAACGTTAAGTTAATATTCATTAACAATACATAACTTTAATATTATTTGAAGTTCTCCGTATCCAAACAATTTTGAATTTCGACTTTGCTTTATACTGCTAATGTAATAATAACGGTGCATGAAAAACGTTTCCACGCAAAAACCATTACGATACTAATTGCCCAGACTTTTTTTAATCATATCCTTTTATCGTAAATAGTATCACGAATTTTGTGTTTTTCCAAAAAGTATAAATTTATTTATTCATTAATATCTATTTTGTCCCCTTCAAAATAATTCCCCTCGGGTTTCAGATACTTTCTTTAATAAATTTAGCACCGGCTAAATCATGCAAACAAGTTGTTGAATAATGGAAAGGTAGATTAAGGATCAGCCGCATACAACTTGATTGGAATAAAAATGGATTTATAAATTATCATTTTATTATGAGTGGATAATTGCGATTGCGGTGGTTATGAAGGGGTAGAGTATACAGATAGTTGTGTTTATTTTATCAACTGTTTTTGATATAGTATGTAAACTGAAATTTAGTTTTGGGTCTAAGTGTAGGACTAGGTATTTGATGTGATTGCCCCATGAAATGATATCATTATGTACAGAGAGGTTTGGGTTTGGTAAGAAACGGGCCGTACGCTTTCGTGAGAAATTGAGGTCACACTGTGGTCAGAGAGTGGAACATCATGGATGTATCAATTATAAAGGGTACCTTGGACTGGACCTTGAGGGACCCCAGCACTTCTAGGAAGTTTATCCGATATGGATCCATTGAGTAAACATTAAAGAATCATTGGATAAAAATCTGTTATTGAATTTAAAGAGGTATACTGGGAAGTTTAGTAGTACGAGGGCTGCTATTTATATTTCGGGAATAGCAAATAAGAACAAAAATTTTTTAATAAAATTGGCCTTATTGTTTTTTAAAATATTCCCCCTGATGATTAATACACTTTTGCTTTCGTTCGAACCAATGGTATAGCAATTTTCCCATTCCTCTTGAGACACCTCCAAAGCATGGTTTTTGAACTCTTCAACTGCTTCTACGGCGCTCGTAAATCTTTGACCACGGAGTTTTTTTTTTTTTTGATGTGAGGGAATAAAAAGAAGTCATTGGGTGCCAAATCAGGACTGTAGGGCGGATGAGTCATCAATTCGATGTTTTGACTGCTTAAAAATGTCATGATGGAGAATGATTCGTCTTCGGCGGTTGGTTTTGGGAATTTCTCCGAAGACTTCCGGCAAACAAATGGTCGTGTACCACTCAGAATTGACAGTCCTACGTTCCTCAAGCGGAACACCATCTTGGAACACCCACACGGTCGATTGCTGTTTAGTTTCCGGCTCATACGTATATATCCATGATTCATCACATGTCTCGATTTTATAAATGTCTTTTGAAGCTCCACGGTCGAACTTTTTAAGCATTTCCACACTCCAATCGACGCGAGCCTTTTTTTGAGCGAATGATAAGTTATGGGGTATCCAACGAGAACAAACCTTTTTTACAACTAAGTGTTCATGCAAAATAGAATGTATTGAAGTGGAACTAATGTGCAAGGATCTCACGATTTGTCACATGTCGATCTTGCACTATCAGTTCACGCACACCTTCGATGTTTTGTGGAACAACAACCGATTTTGGACGACCTTCACGGAATTCGCCAGCGACTGAACTACGACCACGATTAAATTCTGCAAACCAGCGATAAACTGTCGTTTTTGATGGTGCTTTCTCACCATGTTAACAAAACAAAAAACAATTGTACATAAAAACGTTGTACGTACATATGTGCTAAAAAATGACAAAGTTTATTATGGCGTTGCCAGATTTTACGTATTGACATTAGTATTGCCCATCCCCGAAATATAAATAGCAGCCCTCGTATACTTTTGTGGACCAAACCATTATGACACACTGTATCAAAGGCGGCCTGTACATCTAAGGTAACCAAGCCTATTGATTTTTTTAGATTAACTTCTTGTTTCACATAGTCTTTAAATTTGTAAAGAGGGTGAGCGCACAGTAGATTGATTGGACAATAATTATCAGGAGAATCCACTGGTTTTTTCGTCGTTCTCAATCATTTGAAGTAGACGCCAATAGTTTTAGTTATTATATTTTACTAGTTTAGTGACAGTGCGAATTATGATTAAACCGATATTCAAAGAAAATAAAAATCTTCGGAGTTGATTTCAACCGATTTATTTGAACAATGTCTTCAGGGGGACAAGGTTTTCTGGGTAAAGAACCAGGGGCTTGGTGCTCAAGATCGTCCATACGTGGTAAGGAGCCACATGCTGCTAGAGGTGTCCCTGCTGTTGACAGAATATGGCGGATTTAGAGAGGTGAACTCGATAAAACCCGCAATGCCGGGTGTATAACAACCGTGCCCATGGGATGAATGGCACTGAGTGTGTCTGATAACGGTGGACTCTGGATACCTGCCGACCTCCGGTTTAAACTTTAGCCTTGCCGCTGTACAGGGGGCTATGCCCCGGTGGACCTACTCTCCCCTACACTCATGGGACTCTCCCCTAAACAACATAACAGAGGACGAAGTGGAGCTCCGAGGACGAGTTACTGGCCTTGAGCCAGGAAGTAGTCACCGCTGACAGCGGGCAAGCTGTCGCGTCAACAACAGCAGCAACATCTACGTCGGTGGCTATCGGAAATAGCGCAAAACCGACAGAATCGGTAAAAACGGCAAAAAGCGCAAGTAACAGTGCACCAAAGCCGAAGAAAGGCAAGTCGGAAGCGATGGTCAGGAAAAACCTGTACCAAAAAGCTCTCTTCATCTTAAGCAAGATCGCCAAAAATGAGGAGAGTGGGACGGTACATGAGATCGACCACGTCGACAAAATCAAATACCGGGCCGTGGTGGACGAGCACGAGGAGAACATGTCCAATCACGTGATATCTGCAAAGGCGACGAAGCATAATCGATCTCAGGATGAGACCATTACAAATGCTAATGCGAAGAAGAGTAAGGTTGCCTAAACAACAGACAAAGAAGGACCCTCAACAAGTGTCAAGAGGCTATTCAGCGACGTCGCTCGGGATGAGTTGACGGAAGCACTCGTTGATGAAGCCACCAACGGCGGTAAGAAAGTTTTGGAGAAATGGTTGGAGATTGAGCCCAGATTAACAGAGTTGGTGATGGAACACCTTCTCTTTGATCTGTGTTCATCTCCACCAGGATTCGACTCTTCTCCGGTTTTCCTTGGCTGCAAGGTGATCAAATGGAGTTTCTGGGTAAAAGAATTGCTAAAATAAGAAATGCTTGGGAGGGCTTATGGCTCATCCCGGCACGGGACATCCCAAGGCGGCCGAGAGCTCTCATTTGGTTACCTGTTATCAAAGTGGAGTACGACAAGGTGCTACAGCTTCTGCAGCGGCAGAATCCTACCATGCCAATAAATGACTTGATTGTCATTAAGGATGAAGGCCAACAAAAGAGCAGTATGTCTCTACTCCTCTCTATTAACGAGGAATCCGTTAAGGAGTTAGAGGAAACTGATCACAAAATGCGGTTTTGCGTGAGGTATACCAAGCTAAAAATTTTCCGGTCATCAGAAAAGGAATCAGATGAGTTGCAAACAAGCTGATGGATGACCTTACGCTTCAGGACGAAGCAACAAGCACCCCAAAGAAACCAACTAACGATGCTGAATGTCGTGCAGATTAACCTAAAGCATTCCAAGAATGCCTCGGATAATCTTGCCGTCCTCCTAGGCGAGGAGGACGTTAACATATGCATAGTCCAAGAGCCTTGGGTCAAAGGCACTAACATTCTGAGGCTCAGAAACAAAAACTACAAGATACTATACGCTAAGGTATGTGACAAGCCAAGAACATGTATTTTAGTCAAAAAGAATGTAAATTCTTTCCTTTGTCCTCAATTCCGCACAGTCGTCAAAATCGAAGTGTTCGAGAAGAAAGCCATCTTTATAGCATCGGTGTACATGGCGCACAACTAAGAGGCGCCTCCGAATGAGGTTGCGCAGTTGGCCGCCTGTGCGACAGCCAGCAACACTCCCCTCCTTCTAGGATGCGACGCCAATGCACGCCACACGCTATGGGGAAGCACCGAGGATAACGAAAGGGGTGAGTCGCTTTTTAATTTTATTAGTAGTTCCAGTCTGTTAGTTTGCAATAGAGGAAATACTCCAACCGCGGTAAGAAGAGGTACTAGATATAACTCGTCTGTCCGAAAATTCAGAGGTTCAGGTTGAAAGCTGCAGAGTTACCAACAAAAGACCTTTCTCGGATCACAGTTGGATACTCTACAATTTGAATTTGAAGACAACGGATTCTGTTCCATTTAGAAACCCACGTAATATATAATGAGATGTTTTTACAAGGGTAGCTAAATCGAAACTGAATACCTTTACATGCTCAAACATTGACTCCAAGGACGAAATTGAAAGGAGGGTTAAATATCTTGAGGAAGCTTTCAGCAAAGCGTATAAGATATCCTGTCCAATTAGAAGGAGCCATAAAAGTTGCCCACAGTTTTGGAACGAAGAGCTCTCGAATCTCAGAGAGAAAACGAGAAAGCTCTTCAATCTGTGTTACGTGGATAACAACTGGCAAGTCTACAAAGACTGTCTCAAGACTTACAAAAAAGCCATCAGGAATGCCAAAAATAATGGTTGGAAGTAATTTTGTGAGTCGATCGAGTCTACTTCTGTCTCAGCAAGATTAGGAAAGGTTCTAGCCAAGGAATGGGTAAATCCCTCTTTCTTGAAAAAGGAAAACGGAACATGGACGGAATCATCTGCTGAGACACTTGATCTCCTACTCAAAACACATTTCCCCGATTGCAAAGATGCGACAACTGATTCGGAAGTACCCGTACGGTTATGGCAAACTTCACGAGACGTTGATTCGATCTTCACTGAGGACAAGATCACACACTCAATCAATACCTTTTCGCCCTATAAATCGCCTGGCATGGACGGAATTCTTCCGATAATGTTACAGAAGCATCGGGACAAGGTAGCTCCGTGGCTAAAGTTGATTTTTAGGGCATGTATTCGTCTAAACCACATACCAATGAGTTGGAGAACAGTCAAGGTAGTCTTCATACCAAAGGCTGGAAAAATTGGTCATGAATCCGCAAAAGATTTCAGGCCAATCAGCCTAACATCGTTCCTCTTGAAGACGATGGAAAGGGTATTGGAGCTCCATCTTCCATCCACTACTGATAAGTTTCCCATCTTGACTTGCCAACACGCATACCTCAAGGGATGATCCACGGAAACGGCTCTACATGAGGTTGTCCGCATGGCAGAGAGGGCGATTTACTATAAACAATACTCTCTCGCAGCATTCTTAGATATAGAGGGTGCTTTCAATAACGTTTTTACACGTGCTATCCAGCATTCTCTAGCTAGGAGTGGCGTAGAGGAAGACATTGGGGAATGGTTAACATGCTGAAAACCAGAACAGTGCAGTCAGAGTTAGGAAACTCGACTCTAACCAGATATATATGTCAGAGGGACACCACAGGGCGGGGTAATCTCACCACTGCTGTGGCTGTTGGTCATAGACGACATTCTCAAGGTTTTACAGGAGACAGGGGCAAGGGTAGTCGCCTATGATGACGACGTTGTGATCATGGAATCAGGGATGTTTCCTAGTGTGATAAGCAACATCATGCAGGGAGCTCTGGGGAGACTGTTACAATGGGCCACAGCATGTGGTCTAAACGTTAACCCAAGCAAGACGGAACTGATGCTTTTCACAACGAAAACCAAAATACCGACTTTCCCCCCTTCCTCTTCTGAATGGACAACAGCTTCATCTTTCCAACAAGGCCAAGTACCTGGAAGTTATGCTGGACGCAAAACTCAATTGGAAATCCAATATAGAGCTACGGGCTAGGAAAACCTCTGTGGCCTATTACTCTTGCAGAAGATTGCTTGGTAAGAGATGGGGCCTACGCCCTAAAATAACAGCATGGATGTACATAGCGATAGTGCGTCCGATTCTTACATATGGGGCAATTGTTTGGTGGCCAGCTCTAGGAAAGAGCTACATAGTGCACAAACTTAGCGGGGTGCAGAGGTCGGCATGTGTAGGAATCACAGGAGCCATGCGCACGTGCCCTACGGCAGCACTCAATGTGCTGCTATATCTTCTCCCAATTGACCTCCATATCAAAAACATGGTCTGCAACAGCGCGGTAAGGTTAAAAGAAACCGGCTGCTGGGCAGAGCGACCATATGGACATAGCAAAATACTAGGAGTGGTTAATAATCCTATGTTCAAGAAAACAACAGACTATATAGTGGCGCACAATAGCTTTGAGAGCGACTTCAAGGTAAAATTTCCTACCAGGATGGAATGGAAATAGAACAGCTTTCAGAGTGATTTTGACATTTCAATCTTCACGGATGGGTCGAAGATGGAATTCGGTGTAGGAGCAGGTGTGCACTCATACAAATAAGCTTTCTGGCTACCCGACGAGGCCACAGTCTTTCAGGCGGAGGTCCTTGCCATTAGGGAAGCATGTCGGCTGGCCAGAAATAACGTACCGGAAGGTCGTAAGATAGCTATCTTCGTTGATAGTCAGACGGCACTTAAAGCACTGCAATCCACCACTGTGAAGTCAAAGCTCGTTAAGGAATGCAGGTCGACGATGAGCGAGCTAAGTCGTCAAGCTGATATCACTCTCTTATGGGTTCCCGGCCATAGGAGCATAGAGGGGAATGAGAAGGCTGATTAATTGGCTCGTTCTGGTGCTTCTCTTGATGTATCGTTGGCGGAACTGGTCTCGATTCCCCTGGCAAGAGGAGTAACTTCCTGTTTTTCCGCCAGCTGGCTAACAGACGGTGGAAAGATCTTGAATCTTGCAGAGCGGCACGTGCTACCTGGCCTTGTTACTACGAAAAAAGGTCTTTTAGACTCATTAACAGAAGACGCTCGGATACCACAAGGCTCACAGCGGTTTTTACCGGTCACTGGTGTGTAGGGATGCACGCGGAGAGACTGGGTATTCTGTTTAGAAACCATTGTGGGAGCTGCGGAAACGAAGAGGAAGAGGAGTCACTCATCCACTTTCATGTTAATGCCCAGCCTTGGCAAAGACTAGAAATAAATTTCTGGGAAAAGTGGTATCAAAACGGCACTCTAGTGGTAATTGTGGCTCGTAATGGACTATACGAGCCAGCCACGGAAACCAACCAACCATGTCTTCAGACTAATACCCTTGTCACACCAAGAAAAAAGCTGCTTTTTCTGTAAGCACCTTGAGAATTCTACAACAACAACAGGCAAATTTTCAAATTTCAGAGTTGCTTTGGTTTAGCTTCAGTTTAGCTTCTAAAGAAAAAGCTGAAGCTAACCAGGGCTGGGAAGATTCTGCCAATGCCAAGTTTTTGTTAGTGTTTCCAAGTTTTCCGTTGATTTTTAAACAGTTTTCATTGCTTAACAGCTGACATTTGAATATGGCGCAAAATAAATGTAAGTAATTAAAAAGTTAATTTAATTAAAATTCATTAAATATTAATGATCAAAACTTAGTGGAGTTGAAGGAAGATGCCAAATTGAAATAGGCTGGTTCCAATACATATATGCTGCTAGATTTGTGGGCGGACAGCACGGATGAGCTGAGAGGAGCGGGAAAAAATGCCCACACGTACCGGCGCATAGCCTCAGCAATGGTAGAATCAGGTGTAAAAGTGACAGGCAGAGGATAAGGCTTTCTTGGAGAGAATGGTTGCAAATTCTGAGAAGAGGACAGCAGCCTTAGACAAATTGGCTTCAAACTCGCAGGATATAAAGGAAATGCTGAGAGAATATTTAAAGGGCAAGCAGCAATGATGATCTTTTCAGTTGCTTTTATATTTTTAGTTTTTTTTTATTATATTTAGTTATTTTCACATTATTTATTACACAGGTCTGCAAAAAAATGGGTTCGGAATGTTCTATAAAAGTGTAGTGTCATTTCCGAAGTAATTTTTTGCGTAGAATCCGAATCCGGGGTTTAAATTGCTCTATCACGTCAGGATTTTGAGATATCCTAACCTAAAAGTGCAAAAAACGCTGTTTTTGCCCATTTTTGAGGTTATGTAGCTACGAAGATTTTGCTCTTCATAAAAAAGTAGACGTGGTATTTTAAAGTATAGGTCTTCCTCTTTTAAATGCCGTTGAGTTTGCTTAAATATCTTTATTTTTCACTGAGATATCGCATTCCGGATTCGGATTCTACGCAAAAAATTACTTCGAAAATGACCCTACACTTTCCTAGAACAAAACGTTGTTGACCTGTGTTATTAATTTTTTCTTGATTATTAAATAAGTGTGAACAGAAACATAAATCTTATTCTTTTTATTGCTCAGTTTCTTAGAGACATCAGGAAATAGCTGTTCGTATGACCTCAGCTTCTGTAGAGTTATCCCACGTAACATTTTCTACGTCTGGTTGCGGTCTATTCTCCACATTGTTTTCCCAATTTTTATTGATTGAGCTGTTCTTATTGTTCAAAAAGTTATGTAAAATGCAGCAACATAATATAATGTTCCTGCAATTCTTCAATTTATTGTCCAAACCTTTGCCAAGTCGCCGGAACCTTGCCTTGAGATGTCCGAATCCATTTTCTCGGTATTCTGCAGACGAGCCTAGAGTATACAAAGCAATAGCAACTCTTTCATCCAATGGAATAGTCCTTCTGTAATTCTTGCTATGCCTAGCATCTCCTTAACCAGTATATTGAACGTGGCTCGGAAACTCTCTTTGAATAATTCTGCAGAACATTCTTTAATGTCCTTGCTCCAAAATTTTCCATGTTGTTCCTCCAATTTCACAAATATAGTCACAAATATACAATTTATTGTTTAAATTATACCAATAACTAACAACAGACCAAATACTGCGAGGAACAGGAGCGCGGCTCATCATGAATTCCATCAATTCTTTCTCACACTCATCTTCTAAATGGCATGCCATCGCCATATTATCATTTAAGATCACAACCATCTTTGTAAACATTATAATTTCATTTGTATTATTCATTTTCCACACAAATAACACTTTGCTTGGTTTTTTCACTTTTCACAATTTATTTATTTTTAGATCATAACAAAAAAACAGCTGTTCAAAAAAAAGCGAAAGCGATGTGTGAACGGCAGCTTCAAAATTCTTCGCTTTTGTTTGGTGTGACTTGGGCATAACTCTTTACAAATTTTTGATTCTATTATATGCCTTATTCTAGATCTAAATTCAGCTGTTCATATTTATTTACTTCAATGCACTTAAACATAATTGTTCATATTAACTTTACAATATATTTTATGATTTCTTATTCTACGTTCTCTAACTGATACATACAACGGATAATAAAACAAAACGGATTAGTACAAGGGTAATGAACTCGACATAAGAGAGGCAGCTGCATTAAGAACAGGGTCGGATTGAGGGTACATAACTCCTCCCACCGTTGTTAGAGAATACTCCTGGATACTTATATTTCATATTTCCCTTATTTAAATTTTTATTTGATTTTCATATATGTATTACAATTATTTCCTTTTATTCTCTTGAATCGCGCTCGCATTGACTAAAGATGTGTTTAAAGCTTACCAGTTCTTACGCCGCGCGCTTTTGTAATAACTTGCTTATCAAATAATATATAGTCTTAGCTTATAGCCACCGCAGAGTTAGTGTTGAATGACCCCCTCTAGTGGGGAGGTTCAACCTCACAAACCGAACAAATAACCTTGGACAGTTCCAGAAGAAAGAAAATTGCTTCGACTGGTCCAAAATATTTAGTGATGTCACGTATCGATAACACGGTAGGGCTTACCAATGTGTCGCTTTCCTCATAAAAAAAGTCGTCGTAGCGTTTGCTCAGGCGAACTTGAAATGTGCAAAAAATTAAAATCGGCACAATTCTGATGTAAACTAAAAACCACACACAAGCAGCCAAACTTATACACCTACGCTCGTTATCTTCTGCTATACAAGTAGAAGTATTGGAACATCTGTCGCTGAATTATGCCAAAGCAGTAATATACTCAAACGACCTGAGAGGAATTGCTGAAGACGAAATCATGAACGAACTTAAAACACAAAATGTAAATGAAGTCAAAAAGATAATGAAGAAGAACGGTGACAACCTCGCAGAAACTGGTCTTTTTATATTGATTTTATTACATATGCATAGGCTATGAAAAAGTCAAATTGCGACGATACATCCCTCTACCACTACGGTGCAACAATTGCATGCGCTTCGGCCACTCCAACAAAACCTGCAAAAGCCCTAATATACGCGCTTTTTGTGGCAATGAACACCACCTTAACATTGCACTCAAAGCGCAATGCACCGCAAGCAAAGCTTGTATAAACTGCAAGACCATAAGCGCAACAAATTTCAACCATTCAGCATTGGATAGAAACTGTCCAATATTTCTAAAGGAAAAGGAAGTAGAAGCGATTATCACAGTCGAAATTGTAGACAGGAAAAAAGCCAATTATATATATAAAGAAAGACACCAACATAATACATTATTATTCGCTTCAGTCTCCAAATCGTCAACAACAACACAGAATCTCTCAACTTTGAAGTCGACGCTAACGCAACCAAATCAAAACCAAACACCAAGTACACAACCAACAAGGCACCCTTCTCCACGCACGTCAGTCATTTACGATGAAGAATGCTTAAACAACACTCAGCAACCTACACACTCTTACGCAACAACAGCGACTTCGACATCTGTTCGGTTAATATTATTAACCAATTGGACTTTGCTATTTATTCTGGCATACCAAATGGGGCTCTCCGAAAAACAACCACAAAGGACGCTGCTTAGCTAAATTTATCGATGACTCTAACTCAGTAGTGCTTAACAATGGAGGTCCGACCCACTTCAGCACTCATTCCACATTCACGCATATTGTCTCTATTTGCTCTGCAGATTTAGTGCCGAATGCATATTGGAATATCGAAAAAGACCTCTACAATAGCGACCATTTCCCTATTATAACTTCCTTATTCCCAGCTTCTAACATAAATTCTAACCGTCCGCTTAAATTCATTACAAGCAAAGCCAACTGGCCCAAATTCTATGAGATGACCATCCATTTATCGTCTCAAAAACATATCAGTGATAACATAAACAAAGAAGCTGCTGATTATAATGGGATTATTCTCCATACCACAAACTAATAAAATCTCAGTCAAGCCCTCAGTTCCCTGGTGGAAAAAAAAATTATTAATCCTTAGGAACAATAAACAAGACCTATGGTGCATACTCAAAAACAATATTTCGACCTCAAACATTATAAATTACAGGAAAGCCAATGCAGTCTTCAGAAGAGAACTCCGAATTGCTAAGCAAGATTCTTTACAAAAATTCACAACTGAAATTAATCCATCCAGCAGCACTACTGTTCGGAATAATATCCGCAGATTCTGTGGTCTGAAATCACATTTACCTATTCTCATGATTAAATCTTTGGAATCAGACTTCCCCCTTACAAATAAAGAAGAGATCAGTAATGAAATGTCAAGATTCTGGTCACAAAGCTCATCCGACAACAATTTTCACACCGTTTTCATTACAAATAAAAATTCATGTCTTAATAATCCTTCTCCACCTTTCCACCTCGACCCTATTACAAGTCAGATAGAAAAATGTATAACCCCAATAGAATTCCATTCCGCGCTTGCCAAATTGAAAGGCAAAACGACCGCATAACCTATGAAATGATAACAAACAGTTCAACCACAACCAAAAATAGGCTTATACAATAATATTCTTTCCAATTATATACCACAAGCATACAAACTGAGCACAATAATCACATTATTAAAACCGAACGCTGACAAAACCTCTCTTCAGTCATACCGACCAATCTCCCTTAACCCCCCTACTGTTCGAAATTGCTAGATAAAATTATAGCTAACAGATTATGGTGGATCCTAAACACCAAAAAATTATTACACTTAAAGCAGTTTGGTTTCAGACGAGGTAGATCTACGTCTGATTGCTTATTGTATCTAGACCATAAAATCACATCCTCTGTCCAAAAGAAAACCACATGTCGATTGTCTCGCTTTACTTCGAGAAGGTGGGAATTCACGCTATCATAGACCAACTGACCATATGGAAAATCGGGCCGATTATGATGAACTACATTAAAAACTTCATGAAAAACCGCAAAATCAGGGTACGTGGTGACAATTTTTACTCTGCTCCGCACCCGCTACACAACGGCATACCACTCCACTATCTGTAGTACTTTTTTTTAGTAGCTTATAACAAGCTTTCAACAACTTTCAGTATTCACAAAGAAATTGACTTTTGTGCATATGCGGAAGATTTGAACATTATCTGCAAACTTGAAAAAGAAAAAATAAAGATATAAACATTGACAACATTCTTAATCTTATCCGTAGCTGGTGCGAGTATTCAGTCGCTAACCTCTCAATCAATAAATGCAAACAAATGCATATATGCAGAAAGAAAAGGTGTCAATGTAACATCGTATCGAACCTGCATCATATTTCACAACAAGACAAAATTAAAATAACTTTTAACAAAACTCACCGATGGAATTCTCATATTTATGACTTGCTCCCTGCCTTAAATAACAGACTCAATGTAATTAAAGTCCTCAGTAGCTCCAAACTTAACTGCAACGCAATCTCATTAATGCGAGTTACCAAATCACTACTCCTCTCAAAAATTAAAAACGGTTTATTTATTTATGGGTACGCTCCAAAAACTCACTTCAACAAAATTAAAACAATAATAAATACAGCCATTAAACGAAGTATAGGTGCTTTCCCGACCACATCAACCAACTCTTTGCTTTATGAAAGCAATATGTACCCACTCGAATTTGAACGAGGTTTTCTTTTCGCAAAATATGTTTAAGTCTCTCTTTAACAACAAGGACTCCCCTTGCCAACCATTGTCAAATCCCTCACCAATTCTAAAAAGAGTTCGAAACTACAAGCTAAAATCAGCCATTCTCAGAATAATAATGCCAAGCTCTGACTTGGACATCCCCAATAGCCACCCCAAAATACCTTTACTCTTATTGTAAATACCCTGCATGGCATCTCAATCCACACCACATTAATTTTTCCTTATCCGAATACCCGAAAAACTCAACAACCCCCCCTGAAGTCTGCCAGCAATCTTTTCTTGAAATCAGCAACCTACTCAATGACCACCAATTTGTTTACACGGACGCTTCAAAAACTGATAATCCCTCTCATATATCGATTTTTTCAGTCGAGATGATCGCTATTTTTAAAGCCTTCGCACTGACAAAAAACACTAGAAATAAAACCGCAATATGCGCCGACTCACTTTCTGCAATAAACTGCATGAAAAAATATCAATAAATGTAATATTTACGGGATCAAAATCAGGAATTCTCTTATAGAGAATAACAACATAATTTTGATCTGGACACCAGGACACGTCAATATTTCAGGGAACGAGCTAGCAGATAAATCTGCCAAATACGCTTGTACCGCTCCGACAATTTGCACGGCAAATTACAGCGAGAGCGACATCTCAGAAATTAGAAAGTATCATTGATAATACCCCCAATGGTACCGAATTGTAAACGTAAACAAAATAACGTTGCACAATTATGCAACTGATTATAACAGTATGGGCTTATCTCGTCTGGACATGATAAAATTCACACGACTCAGGCTTGGCCATAGCAAATTAACACACATTCATATATTTGACAGAACAATTTCCTCAATATGCCAGCCCTGCAACAATAATCCCCCGCTCACAATAAGCCACATCCTCAAAGAGTGCCATATATTTGATATGGACAGATTTGGCTCTTCTAATCCTATTACCCTAATCAGTAACCCTTCCCTCAGCAACATAAAACTAATCATTTCTTATTTAAAAAAAACAAATTATACCAATTATTATAAGTTAAAATACAATTGTTCACTATTTACACATTATAGATTCACTTACCTTACTTCTTACTTAGTTTGTATTATACTTATATATATTTTTACCATTATCTTATAAAAATTAAATGTTTAGTTGATATGGGCTCGGATGTAACATTGATGCAGGAAGGTGCATATAAAAGCCGATTGGGATTCATACACTTGATGAATGATGAAACCAAGTTGTATGGCTTGGGAAATGTGGAAACAGCGGTAATAGGCAGCTTTACTGGCAATGTTGTGGTTGATGAGCAACGGACGGAGCAGACTTTTTTGGTGATTCCAGACGATAAAATAAAATATGAAGTGATATTAAGTTTTGATTTCACTAAGAAATTTAGATTCGTTTCAGACACGCCGATGGCTTTAAGTTTGCAGCTCTGGACATGCAGGACGAATGGCTGCAACCGCATATTTATAATATATGCAAATGAAATAAAGGCTACTCCTCGATACAAAGATGGCGTAAATGAGATGATCGCATCATTTGTACCAGCAGAGGAAATTGAATGCCCTATTGAGTTGGAAGTTGTTGCTGAAAAGATTCTTCCTTTTCATCACAGACCCAGTCGGTTGCCGCCACATCAGCAGAATGCGGTGACAGAGCAGATAAAAGTATGGTTGGGTCAAGGAATTATACGTCGATCAACATCAGAGTATGCAAGTAGGGTGGTAGTAGTAAATAAGAAAGACGGATCGTTTAGAGTATGTATGGATTTTCGTCAGCTGAACTCGATGGTGCTTAAAGATCGTTTTCCAGTACCGTTGGTGAATGATGTCATTTAAAAGTTGGTTAAGGAGAAGTATTTTTCTGTTATGGACCTAGAAAATGGATTTTTTCATGTACCTATAAAAGAATCAAGCAAGAAGTATATGGCTTTTATTACGAACGAAGGTTTCTTTGAGTTCAATAGAGCACCGTTTGGTTTTTGTAACTCGCCGAATGTCTTTATGCGGTACATTAAACATGTTTTCCAGTGTTTAATTAATAATAATGTTATGGAATTATATATAGATGATATAATTATATATAGTGCTACACCGGAGGAGGAGATGGAAGAGTTGAGAAAAGTTTTTGTTGTGGCTGCAGCTCATGCTTTGAAGATCAAATGGAAAAAGTGTGTATTTTTTGAAACGAAAATTGATTTATTGGGACAAGTGATTGAGAATGGTAAAGTGGCACCAAGTGATGAGAAGATTCGTGCTGTTGTGAATTTTCCATACCCGAAAAACTTGAAAGCAGTACAATCGTTTCTGGGGATAGTAGGGTAGCTTCGAAAATTTATTAGAGATTATTCCCAAATGGCATATCCTCTGACTGAGTTACGCAAACTGAATGCTGTCTTTAAAATGGTAGAAGCGGAGCGATTTGCAGTGGATCAATTGAAGAGGGATGTTACAAGTGCACCTGTTTTGCATATCTATAATAGGGATGCTGAAACTGAGGTGCATACAGATGCGTCGAAAGAAGGATTTGGAGCTGTGTTAATGCAGAAATTTGAACATCAGTGGCATCCGATATTTTTCTGGAGTAAGAAGACGTCGCCGCAAGAGTCAGTGCAACAGAGTTATATTCTTGAGGTAAAAGCTGCATATCTCGCGTTAGAGAATTTCCGATATTATTTGTTGGGCATCGAATTTAAGTTGGTGACTGATTGTGCAGCGTTTAAACAGACAACAACGAAAGCTGATATGCCACGAGCTGTTACGCAGTGGATTATGTGTTTACAGGACTACAATTACAAAATTGAGCATCGTGCTGGTAACAGACTAAAACTTGTTGATGCTTTAAGTCGATACCCGTGCGATGTTATGATGGTTGAGAAAGGTGAAATTTCAGCAAGGTTCAAGCAGGCGCAACAACAGGATGATCATGTAAAAACTATTGTGGAAATACTACAGAGTAGGTCGTATGAAAATTATGTAGTCAAGGGTGAGTTGTACAGATTTGTTGATGGGAATGATTTATTGGTAGTGCCGAAGCGAATGGAAACTGAAATCATTAAAAATGCACATGATGTTGGTCACTTTCCTACACAGAAGACGCTGCATGCTGTGAAGCAAACGTATTTTATACCCCATTTAGAGGCCAAGGTGAACAAAGTTGTCAGTAATTGTGTGAAATGCATCATTTTTAACAAGAAGCTGGGGAAGAAAGAAGGGTTTTTACACTGCGTAGAGAAAGGTGAACATCCGTTGGACACATTGCACGTTGATCACCTGGGTCCAATGGATATTACTTCAAAACAGTATAAGTACATATTGGCAGCAGTCGACGTGTTTACAAAATTTGTATGGTTATTTCCGACGAAATCTACAGGCAGTGACGAGGTGATACGGCGACTGGAGAATTGGTCTGATACTTTTGGTACTCCATGCCGCATTGTCAGTGATAAGAGGCCAGCTTTCTACATCTCGGTAGATGAACCGTCTAAGTGGTTTAGACATGTGGGTGCAGTGCAGAAGGCTGTTAATTGTAACGTGCACAGTTCAACAAAATATACCCCGTTCGAAGTAATGTTTGGTGTCAAGATGAGAAGTGACATTAGTAGTGGTTTGCTAAGGATTCTTCAGGATGAGCAACTACATGAATTCGACAGCGAAAGACGTGAGTTGAGAAGCAATGCCAAAATGCAGATTGTAAAAGCTCAGAATTTATACAAGAGCAATTTCGACAAGAAGCGCAAGACTGAGATTGAGTACAATTTGAACGACCTGGTTGCAATAAAGCGGGGAAGAAATTGGCGAGTGAGTTCATGGGTCCATGAAGGTTAAGAGAAATGGGCGATACGACGTTGAAAAAGCAGCAGATTTTGAAGGGCCGAACAAGACATCTACCAGTTGTGATTACATGAAGCAATGGAGAAGTGTCGATTTGGATGAAGAATTTGATTCATCTGAGGCAGATGAATATCAGGATGACCGAGTGTAAGATGTGTTACCGTTGGTTTGTGAATCTAACCCTGTGTCGATGGCAGATGGGAAGGATATAAAAGGAGCAAAGTCATTGAAGAGGCGAAGTCGTTGAAGAACGTTGAAGTTGTGTCACAGAAGCTGTTCCGAGTGTTATTATTACCTTATTTTGTGTTTTATTATTACATTGAATTATTACTTTTATTATACCAGACACTTATTAGACCGAATATAATACATTTACATTAAAACTATTAAATTAAAGAACATACATTCGAGAAATAACTTTCTCTGCCCCACGTTGTCTATCTGTCCACTTTTTTGCTTTACCATCCCACATGAAATGTTCTGGAATTTCAATATACAGAAATTCATTTGCAGAAGCAACGTTTGTATTCAATTCAAAGAATGCTAATATTTTGGTTCTTGAAGACTTGGCTACGGCCTGTTCCACATTTCCTTCTCTAAAGTAAGTGTTGAGGAACGGTTGGCATTGAAATTCTGATTTGGATGGCAACGCCGTAGGATGTTCTTTTTTGCAAAAATGCTAGACAAGGTCTTTGTCTTACTCTGTTTTTAGTTGTATTAGTTTTGTATAAGTAATCAGCATGATGAATATGTATGAATAAAAATTTTATAACCATAAGAAAATTGGGCCTTCGAGCCGGATTAATTTAATTTAATTTGTAATTTACTCACATGGTTCATGTACAATAGATCTTATTGGTCGCTGTGCTTTCGGGCCCGTTATTATTATACTCACATGGTTAATTGCTTATTATGGAACAATTAAAAATTCTTGTTGGTGGCCGCAGCATAATAATGCATTGCTAGACTCATTTATGAGTCTGCCCACAACTAACAAAATGAATGTGTCTGTTCTACGTAGAGTTGCTGACGGAGCAAACGAAATTGTAAGGGGCTTGGGTTCAATTTGTCATTCGGATCGTGGCTGCTGGGTTATTTATTTGAAGCGAGAAGTGATGCCGAAACACGTCGAAAGTGGATTGAGGAGACCCATGAAGACAATTCACCAACGCTTAATACATTTTTTAAGTTTCATGATGCACGTTGTGAGGAATTCGAGTTAAGACAACGAGAGTCTGTGACAGGCTGCAAGAATACGATCCAGGGAGACAAACAGAAGAGATCTTCACACACGCTGATGACGATAGACGGTGGCAGCTGTGCAAAATGTAATTCAAGAGAGCACACGCTGTACTTATGTCCACAGTTTTTTAATCTAACTGTCAAGCAACGCCGGAACGTGGTAAAAGAAAAGCAGCTATGTTTTAATTGCTTAAAGACTGGGCATGTGTCTCGTAAGTGTTCATCGAAGTATACATGCAAGCAATGTAATGGACGCCATCATACCCTTACACATGAAAACATCAACAATTTTTCAGCGGCAAATGGGTTGATTGATGGTCAGTTCGACCAGAGTGTAGTAAATCCCCCTCAATAACTATCAGTCATGTTGCTCGTACGAGAGGCGGAGCTGAAACAGAATACGCGAACAGAGGCACTAACGCTACACAACGTGGGATGCAGAAAAGTACACTGCCAACAGCATTAGTGTACGTTCGTAATGCACAAGGGACATACACAATATGTCGAATTCTTCTTGACAGTGGCCCGGAACTATCGTTAATATCGGAACGATGCGTACAGGCATCATAGCACGTCCTGGTATCGGGAATCTCGGTAATCAAGGCTGAGACAACCAGGGGAGTTAGTGTATTTAGTATAAGTTCCAGAGTTTCACACCACACATTGAACATTACGGCGCATGTTCTAGGTAAAATAACTTCGTCATTGAAAAGGGACAAATTCGACACCACGGCCCTTAAGGTATTCGATGGCCTACAACTGGCAGATGACGATTACCTTACCAATGCATCAATCGACATCTTGCTGAGGAGCGAATACTTTTGGGATGTACTTACAGGTCAAAAGGCGTTCGATAACCAGGGTAACATCATCGCAGTTTCCACAATATTTGGATGGGTTATCACGTCAGTGCTGACTAATTGTTCATTAATGGCTATGTCACTACACACCACTATAAATATCGACCCGTCGCTTAAACGATTCTGGGAGCTAGAGGATGTCAACTACGATCCTCTGAAAGAGCCGACAGATGATAAGGTTGAACAACATTTCTTCAACACCCACACACGCGCCGCCAACGGGAGGTACATAGTGGAACTTCCATTCAAGTCGGCAGTTCTAGCATTGGCAGATACGTTGCAAGGAGCTCTTTCACGATTTAAGGCTGTAGAGCGACGTCTCCAGCAAGATACCAAGTTACGATGGCAGTATGTGGACTTTATGCGAGAATACAAAAACTTAGGTCACATGAGAGAACTGCTGCCACATGAGATTGACACCGAGCGGAAATTCTATTTGCCTCACCACCCGCTCGTTGGCCGGAAACTTCCGAGATGTTTTTTACCGGATCACTCAAAGATAGCAATGGCAAGGTTTTGAATGATGAACTGCATGTTGGACCCACCATTCAGCGTAGTCTGTTTTCTGTGTTCCTGCAGTAAGTTTGTATTTTCTGCAGACATCGTAAAAATGTTTCGTCAGATTTGGGTGAGTGAAAACCATCGGAACAATCAACGCATTGTTTGGAGAGAAGATCCATCTGCTCCATCTGACATACAAATGTCAGCATTGGAAAGGCATCACATGAACCATCGGTACAGGTCCTAGGCATTTATTGGCACCCTGACAATGATACCTTGGCATACAATATTCAATCCAAGTAGCACAAAACGGCAGGTTTTATCTGACGTATCTCAAATTTTTGATCCACTCGGTCTGCTGGCACCGGTAGTGGTTCAATTTAAGATTTTATTTCAGCAACTTTGGCTTCTTGACTTGGGCTGGGATACTCCACTTCCGCCCAAACTTGCAGACTGGTGGCTGAGATGTCGAAATGATCTTAATGCTTTGAAGCAACTAAATCTATAACGATTTGTTAACAACGAAGGGGACGACATCGAGCTGCATGCCTTTTCGGATGCATCAATCAAGGCATATGCAGCTGTTGTTTATTGTAGAATTACAAGCAAAGACGGCAATATATCTGTGTCAATTATGGCTGCGAAAACAAGGGTTGCGCCACTAAAAAAACAGTCTCTACCTCGCCTTGAGTTGTGTGGGGCACTTCTGTGAGCCATCTCATCCAATCAGTCAAGTCCGAGCTACGACAGGAAAACGTAAAGGTATACGCATGGTGCGCTTCTACGATCGTGCTATCATGGCTATCATCTTCAGTATCAAGATGGAAGACCTTTGTAGCTAACCGCGTAACAGAAATATTGGAGGCTGTACCATAAAATAATTGGCGTCATACTGACTCAAAGGAAAACCCCGCTGACAGTGCATCACGAGGAATGCTGGCGGCTAATCTTCCGGGGTTTGAATAGTGGTGGAACGGACCATCATGGCTACACGATGCAGATCAGTACACGTTACGGATGCAAGACTCGCAGTTCTGTTCTGTTTCTGATGCGTAAGTAAAGGGTGAATTGAGGACAACGGTTTTGGCTTCATTGGCAGATATATCTCCCAATCGATGTTCTGACACATCGGGTCTCCTCCTGGTTAAAACTGGTTCGTATTGTAGCGTATGTTATGCAATTTTTCCATCATTGTAGAAGGTCGCGTTCCAAATTGCATTCCACATCGCTTACTTAAGAAGAAATCACGGTGGCACGTATCATATGTTTGCGATACGCTTAAAACTGTTTCAACGAGGAGAGACAGTTGTTGATTACTAACAAACCACTACGGACCAGATCACAATTAATTCAGCTCTCACCTATAATTGGCAAAAATGGTTTACTACGAGTAGGCGGATGACTCGGCAATTCAAATTTGCCAACTGATATTACACACCCAGTTCTTCTTCCGAAAGCTCATCGCATCACTAAGTTAATACTTGAGCACGAACACTGGACATATTTGTCATCGTGCGACAATAATGGTGGATGCTTGGCGCACACAACCTTATACGCAAGATCACTCACGACTGTGTTTCTTGTTTTCGCCAAAGTCATCACACATCGCATCAGTTCATGTCTGACCTGCCAGCGGTTCGTTGTAACCCAGGCACTTCCGTTTGAAAACACTGGCTGCGATTATGCGGGGCCACGTAATTCACGCATGAGGAAGGGCTACATATGCCTTGTCACATCGGCACTCCATCTGGAGCTGGCAACGGATTTGACAACAGATAACTTTTTGGCGGCGCTGCATCGGTTTATATCGCTGCGTGCAAAGTGTGCTCGGATCTACAGCAATAATGGCAAAAACTTTATTGGGGCTAAACGCGCACTTGAAGAGACAGCTACTGGCATCGCAACAACACAACGACACTGTATCACAAGCACTGGCAGACGAAGGTATTTTCATCCCACCACATGCACCACACTGGGGTGGCAAATGAGAGTCCGCAGTACGCTCTGTGAAGTTACACCTTCGTCGCGTAATTGGGAAAACTGTTCTCACAATTGATCAGATGCACACGTTATTGGCACAAATAAGTGCAGTGGTTAACTCACGCTCACTGCATTATACATCAGACACCGATATGTCATATTATCACCAGCCCACTTTTTGATAGGTAGGCCATTTACTACCATTCCAGAACCTGATCTCAATCAAGTACCAGTAAATCGATTATCCTATTGGCAACACATTCAAGCAATGTATCAAGGTTTTTGGAAACGCTGGCATCAGGAGTATTTGACAACGTTGCAACAGCGTCCTAGTGGACCACGAACTCACCGAATGTATCCGTTGGAAACATCGTTCTTCTAAAGGACTTCAACATAGCTCCTGCTGCTGTCAAACTGAAGACTGCGACCGGAGAGACGACACGCCCTATTACCAAGATCGCAATATTGCCTAGTTCAGAAACCATATTTCATGGTGGGCCGGGATGTCGAAGAACGGTTGGCAATGAAATTCTGAATTGGATGGCAACGCCGTAGGAGGTTCTTTTTTGCAAAAATACTAGACGATAAGGTCTTTGCCTTACTCTGTTTTTAGTTGTATTAGTTTTGTATAAGTAGTCAGCATGATGAACATGCTTTGAATAAAGACTTTATATTTCAGTCTCCCAGGCAGGTGGCAATCAAGCCGAACAATTATATGAGACTGATAATGCATTGGGAATTCAAATATTCTCCAAGCAGCCTCAGTGGAACCAACAAATCTACCATTTAAGAAATTTTGGATCTCATCTATCACGATTTCATTCGGCCCAACAGTCTCAACACCAAATTCTAAAGTCGCACAATCATACTCTTTATAAACATACTTGTAAATGTATTTGACACTCTTAACATTCGTGCAAACTTCAACATTCAAATGACAATTGCACTTAGCTAAAATATACTGATTGTATGGGACCACAAATCTATTATCAACACTATGCCCACGAACATCCACAGAAACACCATAATCACAACGTCTATATACTGGCTAACCATTCACACTATCATGAGTACGTTCTAAGAAATTTGTACGAACATTTTTAAAACATTTTCCTTCTCGCATGTACACTGAATTAGGATTAAGAACACTGCAGAGACCATGAATTATATGACTGTTCAGGAATGAACATGGTTGCTGCTACGATGGCACTGGTGTCAGGGCGCCAGAAAGAATATGAAGACGAATCCAAGCAGTCTACGAAAAATAAAAATAAAGACTTTCAGAACAAAGATAAATTGTTCGATAGGTCTCCTTTCCCTCCTACTAAGGCGGAATTCGTTGTCCACAATCATCGTCTAAATGAAAATGCGGGAAGCGGCATAATTAAGGCCGCCAGAAGAATGTTCAAATGGACGAAAATCTCAATAATAAAATACAGTCCACTCAATAATAAATCGAATTCAAAGGAACAACTCATCTTGCCGGTGGCAGAATGTTCAGAAATGAACATGGTTGCTGCCATGATGGCGCTAGTGTAAGGCGACGGCGGTGATAGAATTGAGTTTTATCCAATGGCTTTTTATTTAGTTATGTAATTTTGGATGAGTATGAGGGTCAGGAATTTCAGCAGAAACAATTTTATCAATACTTTCAATACTATCAACTTTATCATCATTACCCAAAGTCAACAAAATATGTGCATGAGGGAGACCACATTTTGAAATTCAATTGTGTAAATAATAGCATCAACTTTACCGAATATCTGATTTTTAAATCACGTTGTTCAGTTCATTCAATTTAATTTTGAAAACGTGAACAACAATATCAGGTCGAAAGTGAGCCTTAGCCCCATTTAATGTTTCAATAATTTCGGGCCAATTTGGATTACATGGCATAGTTATGAATAAAGAAGGTTTTCCCTTTCGCTGTACAATACACATAGCATCTAAGTAATTCTGGAACATATTTCGGGGAGAACCTATAAATGTGGAAGCAAAATTACTTTATGACCAACTCTAGAATCATTACCATTTGGATTTTGCTTTATAAAATCACTTAAGTATTATAAAGGTCAGCACGTAGAGCAGCCTGATTTTGTTTAATGAAATGTAATCTGGTACTTTCAATTCGCACGTACATATCAACGATCCATTAAAGAAATAATTTTTGGGAATAATGCAGAAGACTAAAATCATTACGAATAGCAAGACGATAACATGTATATTGACTGTAACATAGTAACTTTGTTTCGAGGAGCATGAGAATTAGAAGTAGACATATTTACATGCCAACCGGTATCACCATTAGGAAACAACAAAGGACATGCCAACGGACCTAATGAAGAGTTCAAAACAGAAACATTATAAAGTTCTCGTGAAAATTTCGGTAAACAACCATACCTCTTTCAAAAAGCGGTTTACGGTCATCGGTTCTAAAAAAGCTGCAACATCAGTCTGAATAGCATCGTTATATCGACGAAGATCACACTCTTTGTTCACCTTAATCATCATACAAATATTAGCAGTTGTATTTTCAGGACGGTGAGAATATTCGCCATTGCTTAAAATAACGTACAAACACATTTACACGATCTAACTCATTAGCTAATTCATACATAATAGACACATTACATCTATTATTTGCTCTAGCATTCAGTCTGCTGTCGAGCTGATAAATTAAAATCTATCTATTAAAAAAAAATGTAAAATATCTGTGCACACTGTTAACGCTAAGTAAAATCGATGATATTGTGTTTAGTGCGGAATTATTAAATGCGGAATTATTAAATGAAAATGAAAATTATGAGAAAAGAAATATACTGAGAACATTGCGTGATTATAGTGATCCATTTTCAATGCTCGACAATACTTTTATATATGAATTTAAGCCGCATGATAATGGAAAATCAATGTTACCATTTGAGTTTCAATTCATGGCGGCTTTATATTTCTATGCACATTGTTCATATCAAAAGAAATAACCACGCTACTCCTATGACCCAATCGGCGCTGAATTCAAATCATATCATATTTGATTTGCGTGATGAAACAAGGCGAAATGAGGTTTCCTCAAACAGTTTAGAAAACAATAAAGTGAAGCAAGAGTTAGTAATAACATTTTGTTGGAAGCATTTATTTATAATTATTGTTATTTGCAGATTTTACAGTGCGTTTGGCACACAAGCCTCAATTCGAGTTTTTCTATTTGTCCTAAAAAATATTCAAAAAGGTCTATAAATCATTTTATAAATAATAATGATAAATGGTTACTTCTTTTTCGTTTTTGCGTTGTAAAGAAGAATATGAAATAAACAATATGATAAACAAACGAGAATTTAGGGTTGCCAACTTAGCGGAAAAAGTCAGAATTAAAACAAAAATTATAAATGGTCAGAATTACATACTTGAACAACCACCTAAACAAAGCAAATTTTAATTTTTTGTATTATTCTATATTTATAAATTATTTAATATTTCCAATATATTTTTATATTGGCAACCCTTAGTGAAGTAACGTTTACAGACGCTTTACAGATCCAGGTTAAAAACAGCTTTGTTAACAAGTGCAGCTTTCACTAATAACGAATATAATAAAGAGGATCGTCCGGTTATATTGCACAAAATCACTGACTGACGGGTGAAAGCTAAATAGATAGCTCTTCTTCTTATTACCAATGTTGGCATACCCAAGAACAAATTGTATGAATGAAAAAACGATGTCTCCGTTAAACATCTCTTGCAAACAGTCAGACCCAACCGTTGATGTTGTGAGCGCAGTAGAATGGGAGAATAGAGAAGTTTGTGTGTCACTGTCTTCTGTTCTATTGCTGTACGCTCATCGGTTGTGTAAAGCCATGTGATTGTTGTTGTGCAGTTCTCACAAAAATCTTTGTTGTCTCTATCGCTGTCATGGATTTATCTTTTTATCACTTTCTTATAACGTTAAAAAGTAATATACCTTATTATACATATAAGTATATACATTTATATATAAGTACATACAAAATATTTTGCACATGAAGAATAAATAAAAATAAAATAAAATATTGCCATATGGAATGCCAATGGGCACTCAAGCCATTTTAATGAAATAACTTTGTTTTTAAAGTCAGAGACGCGCTTAACCAGCAACTTTAACATTAGAGGGTATGAAGTTGTTAATGCAAACCATCCATCTGGTAGGGCTCACGGTGGTGCTGCAATAATTGTTAAAAACAAGCTCAAATTAAAAACACAAACCCAATTTCATGTTGAGGAGAATTTCGACCTGAGCTCTGATCACTCGCCAATTATTGTTACCTATGGCTCCACCGTGCAGATTATTGAAAAACCTTACAAAATTATTACGCCAAAAACCAACATAGTTGCATTCAAAAATTGGCTTAAAAATCAAATTAATTTGAACACACCTTTAAAGACCTGCGAAGAGATTGATTCTGAAATTGAAACGCTAACTAATACAATTCATGAAGCCGGTTTTCTTTTCACTGAGTCATGCAAAAGTCAAGTCAGACAACCTTCTAACCTTGAACTGAGAAGGCTAATAAAAAATAAAAGAAAATTGCGAATGAAATGACAAAATAGTCGAAGTCCTTTAGACAAACGTATTTTTAATAATGCAGCCAAGGACCTGAAAATAAGACTAAAGGAACTAAGAAATGAAGCGACAGCAGAGTATTTAAGGAATCTGGATCCAGTTACAGCAGATCTTGACTACAGCCTGTGAAAAGCAACTAAGTATTTAAAGCAGCCCACCAGAAGAATTACTACACTTGTAGACATAAGGGGTCCGAGGCAAAGGTAATGAAGAAAAGGCAGAGGCTTTGCTCAGCACTTGCACTGTCTTTCAACCTAACCTAATAAGTGATCCGGAAACAGAATCTGAGCTGTCTAACTTTTTGGATTCGCTCTGTCAGTTGAGTCTGCCAATTCGCCAAACTACTCTTGCGAAGGTACAAGCTGAGGTTAAGGAAATATAACTCAAAAAATCACCGGGTTATGGTAGGGTTATGGTAAAATTGATGGAATCACCTCTAGAAATCTGCCTTCATAGTATCAGAATCCTAACATATACTTTCAATGCTATGCTAAGACTAGATCACTTCCCAGGCCAATGGAAATACGCAGAGGTAATTATGATACCTAAACCAAATAAACCTGAGTAGTTCACGACGTCATACCGTCCCATTAGTCTGCTGGTAACCTTCTCTAAAGTGTTTGAAAAGATACTTTTAAAAAGAATGGCACCTGTGCTGGACTAACTTAACATTATACCCGAACATCAGTTTGGGTTGAGAAGAGGACATGAAACGCTTGAGCAATGCCACCGAATTGTCAAGTGTATTATGGGAGCACTTGAAGAAAAAAAATACTGATGCTGTCTTTTTAGATGTTCAACAAGCATTTGATAAAGTATGGCATGCGGGTGTGCTCTATAATATTAAGAAATTGCTTCTTGCACCATACTATCTCCTTCTTAAATCTTATCTCACTGATCGCAACTTCTATGTTCATCAATCGGGTGAAAACTCTAAAATAAATGCAACTAATGCTGTGGTACCCCAAGGAAGCGTACTTGGCCCCATCCTATACACAATATATACCGCTGATATGCCAGTGTGAAATAATGTTGAGGTTGCAACATATGCAGATGACACAGCGATAATTGCATCGAATGAAAATATTGTCAAAATCAACTTTTATTGGTCGAAATATGGCTGAAGCAGTGGAAAATAGAGGTGAACACACAAAAGTCAGTTCAAATTACTTTCACCTTAATGCGGGGAAACTGTCCCCCAGTAATATTGAATGGTTCCACTATTCCTCAAAGCGACACCGTCAAATACCTAGGAATACACCTGGATCGGAGGCTTACTTTGAAGACTCACATAAAAGCAAAACAAATGCAGCTTAAAATAAAAAGCAGAAAGATGCACTGGCTCCTTGGACAAAGGTCTCAAATTTAGTCTAAATAACAAAGTTTGACTTTATAAAGCAGTTCTGAAGCCGGTGTGGACTTATGCAATGCAACTGTGGGGAACGGCAAGTAACTCCAGATTCTGCAAAGGTATCAGTCAATGACGCTACGTAAAATAGCAAGTGCTCCTTGGTATGTGCCCAATTTTCACCTCCATAAAGACCTCAAATTAAGGATGAAATAAAAAAAAGTTGAGATAAATACATAAAGAATCTTCATAATCATACTAACAATTTAGCTATAAGCCTAGAAAACGACATGGGTGTTAGGCGCCTGAATAAGTTTCAAGTGTTAGATCTTCCACATAGAATATAGTTACAATAGATTTTAGTTTGTCTTGTTTATATCGGTTGACCTCGCTGGAGCTCACTAATCCTGTGATATACAAAAATTGTAATTAGAAAATTTGTTATAAGTTTAGTTTTATTTTATTGTAATGTAGGATTTGATTTTAAACGTATGTTTAACTTTATTTGTGTAGGATTTGATTATAATAGTAAAATGTCACTGATCGTCGCTTGCACGTCTTTACTCATTGATCGTCACTTGTACGTCTTTACTCATTGAGCTCACAATCCTCAATGCCATATCTGCTCGCTCGTGGCTGTCGCTCTTGCTGCGTCGATTTTGATTATCACCACTTCCTCTTTAACTTTGTCCTCTTCGATCTTTTTGATACGCATACCCGCCGCGGTTTATTGTCACTTCTGCGTACATGCATAATTCTTCACCAATCAATACTTGCAAATCCAAACAGTTAGATGGTACGACATAAAAATTAAGTTCAAACGAATTTCCGTCAATAAGGATTTCATGTTTGAAACGCCCTATTGGTTTGATTGTTGTCATTCCGTCTTTCCCCAAATTCTATCAACTGTACGTCATCTTTGACAGGTTTCGGCTCCTTCAATTCCTTGTATATGTGCATTGAGATCAAATTAAACTTACTGCCAGTGGCAAACAACGCCACGAATTCTTTGTCCATCATGCTTACTTTCGTTATTTAAATTGTTCGCCACTCGCTAGAGGTGGAGGTGGAGGCACACTTTAAATGTATAGCTTTTGAATTTAACTGAAACGACGATGTTCACCTGCACATAATATTAGAAGCAAGGATGTAGTGCCATGCGATTGAAGCAGCACAGACTCTGACGTAAGTATTATGAATAAATAGGATAAAACCTCCAGAAGGATAAAAGTTTGGAAGTTTTTTAAGAGGTCAGATGACAAAAAGCTTGCCAAGTGTCTAAACTGTAGTAAAGAATATAAGACGAGCGGTAACAACTCAATTCTGTGCCTGATCCATTCCCTGGCTGTGTAAGTTTCAAGATCCTCGGACTACTAGAAGGGGTACCTCCCATACAAAACATGAGCTAAGAACAATAATAAAAACATACAAAAGGTGCGTGAAGAGTGTTACAGCTTTGGTTTGTAAACATTTTTGTTTGAACATACTATCGAAAACTATCGATGGCACTTTCGATGGTTTTTAAAAACTATCGTTGGCTATCGATGGTGCCGACTATCTATAGTTCTCCACCTCTACCACTTGCGCACAACGTATATTTGACGCATCACTAGTTTTGTTTTCACCACAATCCTTTGAGATCGGATTTCGGATTTCAAATCGGTTTCACCTAAAGCATTTCTGTCCTCGCTCTTTGTTTTTGCAATCACTAGAAAAGTGTCTTTTGCCGCCGCAATTAAAACATATTACCTTTTTTTTTCTTGTTTCTGTGCTAGAGCATTTTTCTCAGCTGCGTTGATCTCATTGCTTTTGTTTTTTCCACTCATAACCTCGTAGACCTTTAGCTTTTGCTTAAACTCGTTTAAATCTTTTGACCCGTACAAGATTACCTTGTTACCACACATGTCGCTAATCCCGTCGATCACACACTGCATCAACGCATTATCGTCCACTGAACCGCGTGAAGTCATGTCTCTCATTTTATAGAAATATTCTTGGACGTTCTCATCTTTTTTCAACTTACGTTCACATAGAAGTTTATGTATTTGCGCACTGTTTGTTGTTGATTTAAATTCACTCCATAGAGACTGCTTTAACACACTCCATGTGTTTTAACCTCTTTCACATTGTATAAACAGTTTTGCTATACCTCTCAATGATTTCTTTGCAAACACAAGTTTCTGGAAATCATCCCATCCCATCACCGTAGCTTGCTCTTCGAATTCTTTTACCATACTTCCACTGGAATCACATCTGTTCCGTCAAATGGTTGAATCGAATCCTCGATGTCACGAAAGCTTAGAGGAAATCTGGGAGGTTGCCAACAATCACAATTCTTTTCCATATTAGTTTTTACAAATCCAATGTTTATATGAAAAGTATAAAGATGTTTATAGTCTCTATTGAATTTTAGAGAGTGTGAAGAATAGCTAACTTCAATGCTTTGTGGCTTATTTGCGAACTCTGAAATAAAGTAATAAACAAAAAACTATTTCAAATGTAAAGCTATCCTTGACATTCTAAAATTCAACAATTATCTTAGTTTATTAAATGATTTAACTATTACTAGGATCGACCAGTGCTCGAAATTCGACCACCCAGCCGGAAGAAAGACAATAAGTATTTAATCGTGTGAGACAAACTCAATTTTTCTTTCTCTCTATATAGAGAATTTGATATGAAAAACAATTATTGAGTATCTATATACTATATCAAAATGAAATGATGTGTGTGTCTTGTCAATGGATTCACAAACCGCTTTATCAATTTTGAATATGATTTTTGCTTTCGTATTGTTGATGTCTGCGCCACATTATAGGATAAAAAAAATGTATTAATTAACCGCAAAAAAACAACATTACCACACATAATCGCAAGAAAAAACATTACTACGCATAAAATTTCAATCCTACAACAGTTTAAGAATGACACGTCATCGAGTTCAACAATACCGATCAAACGAAATTTATTTGCAGCTCAATTTGAACAAATCAATTACTGTGTAAACTCTATATAACAATTTTCAAGGGACTGGTCATTTTACGGCGTTATAAATAGTTGTCGTTAAATAGAGAGAAAAAAATCGATTTTATTTAAGAATATGATAACGTATAGATAACGCATAACAACCTAATGACAGTCTAGAATCTTCGGTACGTATTAGAGAGCTGCATCAGTGCATTTACTTGTTTAGTATTAGTGATTAACATTGAATTTCCATTGCCAAAGCCCCAGAGTGAGAAATGTTGCAAAAGTTGCTAGCGTCGTGATGCAGTTTGCAATCCACGAATGGTATCACCAAAGAAAAATCAACAAATGAGTTGCTAGAAAGATGCATCGTGAAAATCAGGTCTTTGTAGTGTATACAACAAAAAAAAAAACCAAAAATAAGAAGAAAAGCTCGCTCTTTGTGAGCGAATGGTCCAGTCTATTCAATTTTGAGTCTTTGGCGCCTTCATACCGAACTGTAGACACTGGAAATGAAATGCATGAAAAAAGTGTATTATAAAAAACAAAAAAAAAAATATACAAATGCGGAACACAAAAAAAACCCCCCCTGGATTGTTTAATTTGTTGTCGTTATTTATAGTGGGTGTGATGCTATATAGAGTGTATCATTGTATGGATAACAAGGTAAACCAACCAAAGTCAAGTAAATTCGCCGCTTTAGGGAGTTTGTCGTTAAATCGAGTAACGTTATATGGAGTTTCCACTGTATATCTATCCACATACATACAATTCAATGTATGTCTGTATGTGTGCTAACTATGGACTCAGAAATAGCTGGACCGGATCAGACATTACGTTTGCAATTAACATCACGCCAGAGGGTAGCAACGCTTGTCATTTAATACAGTTCGACCCTTTCGTTTCTCGTATTTGCTTCTTATTAAATTAATTTCTTGCTGTGGCTGAATAATCGTTGATTTATTTCTTTCTAAGAAAGGAAGGTTGGATGCTACCCGGAGGATCGTGAAGAGTATTACATCTTTGGCATAGCCAATAATAGCCTTCTTTCTGGTTTTTTATCGCTTTATTAAGTTTTTCTTCCATGTGTTTTGCACTCCACTTTCAATAAACGGTAATAATAAATAAATGACGCATTGCTTAATTTTTCTCATAGCTCTGATGAACAAGAAAAGCGTTAACCAAAATTGCCTATGACGATGACGCAAATATCAAATTTTACACTACCGAAACCAAAGATGTTTCACATAAAAAAAAAAAAACAAGTGAACAAGTGATGCTGTTTATAAAAAGTTAAACAACAAACAACGTGTACAGCAACAAAAAGCGAGAGGGATATGCTAATTATGCAAAACCAATGCAGATATAAAAAGTATTCCGCGGTTTTTTGGTACATTTTCTTTATTCAAGATCAATTTCAATCAAGTACATATTGGCCAGTCATAGATAATATGACTTATTGCAATTTTTCGCGTAGCTTCAAAATTCCATCGGTGTAGAACTTCTGTGGTTTATCAGCGAAAAACTTGGCCAAATGATTTTTAGCGGGTCCTCGGCCGGCCAATTTTTTACCATTAAGATTGTTTTGCAGAGACCGAAACAAATGGTAGTCAGAGGGTGCAAGGTCTGGGCTATACGGTGGATGCATCAAAACTTTCCAACCAAGCTCTGTAAATTTTTTCCAGGTCATCAAAGATGTGTGTGTGCTTTGTCCTGATGGAAGACAACTTCCTTTCTGTTGACCAATTCTGGTCGCTCTTTCTTGATTGCTTCATTGAAACGGTCGAGTTGTGCACAGTAGATGACCGAATTGACCGTTTCGCCACGTTCTAGTCGCTCATAATAGACAATTCCCTTCCAACATAGTTTGTTTGTCGTTTGTGGAAGGTGACCGGCCTGATTCGATATTCTCGTATTTAATCCATTTTCCATCGCCCGTAATGATTCGCTTTAAAAATGGTTCCATTTTGTTACGTTTCAGCAGCGTTTCACTGATGGTCATTTGGTCAATTAAATTTCTAAACATCGAGCTACTCTGAGTAGCCTGCTTTTTTTTGGATGATTCCAGTGTCACATGGTTGATGTTTAGTGCATCCGCTATCTCCTGACAGCTTCCGTGCCGGTCTCACTCCTGGGTCCGGCGTTCGCTCACAGCATTCTCACCGTAAACTGCACAGATTTTTCGGCATGTTTTTCAGCGGGTTTCCCAGGGTTGCAAACCGCTTCCAAAATCAGTGTGGCTCGATTCAGTGGTTCGAACAACTTAGAGAATACTTGTACCGGTATAAGAACCGGTTCATGGGTATCTCTGAACCGCGGTTCGGTTCAAATGGTTCAATATTTTTGCACTAAGTGTCTATATTTTATGTATCAAAACTTTTCTTTTACGAAAATTATTATTCGAAGAAATATTTGACTATGAAAACAAGTTAAAAGGCATTGTTCCTCAATTGCATTGCAATAAAAGAATGTCTTCTAAAAGGTCTTCATCTACATTTGCACTTAAGTCAAATAAAATAAATTTTAGTAGATTTATCATAAGAATTGCATTTTTAGCATGAACCGAACCGAACCTTTTTGGGAGTGGTTTTCGGTTCGGTTCTGTCTTTTTAATATAAAAACGATTCGGTTCATGGTTCGGTTCGAAGCCCAAAAAACGCGACAGCTCGGCTCAGACCGCTTGAAACCCTGGTTTTTCCCTTTTTTATAGTAAAAAAGCATCACATAGCGTATTTCTTCAGATATTTCACTCATATTCAAATCAGTATAACTTTTAACACGAGCTACGAATTACACAGTTGTTTTCACAAAAATGAAATGTCGCCTTTCAAACACGTATGCGTTTAACACAATCAGATTAGTGTTGTCAGATCTATGGAAACCAACATCATCAAGTGGCAAAAAAAACCCCGGAGACTTTTTATATGCTCATTATTTGGAAATGTTTGTTTTACTGATAAATGATAAGGTAAAATGCAGTGGAACATCAAAGCTGATTAAACAGGTTCGATGTTTTCAGGAAATTTATTATGAGTATACTTTCAGTGAAAGATTGCCAAAAGAGAGTAGGTAGGGGGTTTCTAATGGGGTTGAATTGCTTTATTTGGATGGAGAAACGCGTGCAGTTTAATAGGCAAAATTTGCAGGACTGAGGTGGGGATCTGTTAAAAAGGTAATTGTGAGTTGGATTAGTACGTCCAACCGTAACAATATGGACACGTAACGGTGAGATGATATGGCATTCTGCATTTGTTGGGGTTCATAAATTTGAATTGTTTGAAGAGGTGATACCATTTTCCAAGACAGTTTGTTTGAGTTGTGTTTGTGTATCGTCGAAATTAAAATTAGGATTGATAATCATGAGATAGCTGGGGGCGGATTTTTCAGAGATATAGGCCATTTTTTTTACCGGCAATTCCACAGTGTCTGGGTACCTAGTTTAATATGATGCTGTCAGTTGTTCCTCATGGCTCACGTGTTACCCTCATCGTTAATTGTATTACTTCGTGGTCTGAATTTTGAAACATTATGTCACTTTAACTTGAAATATAAGAGCCCTTCCTCATGAAATTCTATTTGTTCAATTTCTTATATCACTTGGTAACGGTGAAATGGAAACTTTCTTCAGTTCGGATATCGTTGATATTAACGTTGTAAAGGAAATTCGCATCCGACTCCGCATCTGCAGAACAACCGCATGAAATTGTACCTCCACCTCCGCCTCCGCATGTTTCTAACGGAGTTTTAGCGGAGGTATATTTACATTTTGTTATTGCGTGCAACGTCTCATTTCTCCCTCCCTCTCACATCTCATATTAATTTAAAAAAAAAAAAAAAACTAATTGAAGACATTAATTCAAGATTTCGTGGTCTTCCAAAAACCATCTTATCTACTGACATTTTGAATTCAGTTATTTTGGTTCCAATAAATGATGATTGTTCATTTATAAATTTAGAAGCCTGAAGAGGAACAGGCAAACTACAGCTTTGATAAAATTTTCAGCGATGATGCATGTGAACACAATAATAATCCCATTAAGTTTTTGAATACAATATCATACCTGCTCATAAATTGATTTTACATTAATTTTTTTATTGTATTATTAATACAGGAATGGCATTAGTGGATTGCGGTTTATTTTTCTGAAACATTAGATCAGGGCCATTTATCACGTAGAGTTTTCGCAAAAAACATTGTTCACGTAGAAGTTATTTGGGGTCATCACGAGATTGAATAAATTGCATAAACAACCACTGCAAAAACTAAGTGACAGTTAGTCCATATAAAAAAAAATTGAACATTTGCGTAAAATTGTGCGACGATTGAATTGAGTAAATTGCATACAAGATTAGCGTTGCCACAGTGGTAATTAATTGTCTGGCAACTCTGCCGAAATTTTATGAGAAAAGTGAATTTTTTACAAATTTAATTTAAACAGAAAATAAAAGTACGATTAATACATTATACATATTCTAATTATTGATTGAAATTTCTGCAGTTAATTTAATTAATTTGTCTCAGTTATGCTTGCGAGAACAGCTGATTGCATCAATTTATACACTGTTTCGTACCTTCACGAGTTAGCATAAATAGCCGCAATTTAGTTAGTTCTTACAAAAATAAATGCTTTTTCTAGAATGTGGTCGATTGTGTCGGCCGCGGGTTCCCCTAGTTTAAATAAATGTTTAATGATGACACATGTATATCAAGCATTCGCTGCTAGAATTATATATACCTTGATAAGTTAGTGTGTTAACGGCCGGCTCGTGGTACAGAACAGCAGAGAGAGGTACAGTGAGTTCAACGGCACTCTAACATAGATTTTGCTTTGGCCAAAATTGAAGATTTTAAACTAATTACATATATAAAATGTGATATCTTTCTACGTTAACAATAGAACATGCGATAATAAACCGGTCTTCTCGGCTTCGATACCCACGCGGGATGTGCGTGCACAGGTAGTCGGAACGAGTTAGTCTCCCGCTAGGCGCTCGCCCTTTACGCTTTCAAAGTGACCTATTTTTCGTCGTCAATATTTTCAATTTGAAGACAGTTAACAAAATAAACAATATGGATTATAGAAATTGTATAATACTAGTATAATAAAAAAAAACATTTATTTTAAAGTTTCTAAACATATTACGTTTTCTTGAAAAAATATTCTTGATTTTTCAATTTAAAAGTAATTTAGTTATACTATCGCTTCTTCTCGCCACAACATTATTATTTAATATAATTCTTAATACTCTTTTCTATTGATTCTGATAAAAATCAGCTGCAGGTAGGGTAAAAAAAGTTATGTTGAGAAATGTTCAAAAAAAAAATTTTTTTTTCTTTTTCGTTCTCCTGGCTCATTCGGAACAAAATTAGTAACCCGTCAATATCTCTACGATAAAATGCAAAGCCAGAATTTAATAACTATGGATGAAAAATTGGCCTATTTAGAAAATTACCTGTTTTCTTCTTATGGTGACACAGACGAAAATATAAATAAACTAAAGCGAAATATTGCTTACTTCAAGACTGCCATAAAGAAAAAATGGTCTAAAGCACAAAGAAAAGAAGATGATTTCTTAAAATCAAACTAGTCATGGTTAGATGGGACGTTTAATATCCCAATCCAAGCCCAAAATCACCAAGGCCGCCCTTCAAAATCAGTGAAGTGAGAGAAGCAAGCGTCGCAAAACTCAAGTGGTCCGCTCGGCCGTAGACGATTCTATTATCATTCAGTCAACTTTGATAGCTAAGGGACTTCGAAATGCATCAGAAATCCGTAAAGAAATCACAAAATCGCCAACAAGGGCAGAAAAATACAGAAATGCCTACAAGTCATCGAGTGAACCTGACAAACACAATATATTAACACCTCCAGAAGCATTGGCGATGTTTATAGAGGCCGAACTTACACGACAGCAAAATGAAATCATACGTAAGACAAATAAGTCTTTCCTTGTTACGACAGATTATTAGAGGCCAAAAAGTATGCTGTCCACCTGAACAACAATTGAGCTCTGATCCGCTCATTAGCAGTATTATTATAAAACAAAGAAGGAGAAAAAAATGTCTAAATCCTTTCCCCGGAGATTTTAGATATGCTTTTACCCACCAAACCAGACTTTTAATAAATATTTCATCTATATATACAAAAATCATTTGCTTCACGTTTCTGAGCTCTTCACTTGAGTATGGCTTTTGATGAAATTTCTGTGAAACTCTGTGGATCGGACCTGCATTTGTCGAGAAATGTGAATAAAATTTTGCATACAAAGCTTAGAGACATATTTTAAAATCAATCAATTCGCCTTTGTCAAATATATCTGGTAAGTTTGTCAATATTAATAATTGATTCGTCTAATTTTTCAAAACAATTCCAATTGCTGCACAATATACTACAATTAAAAAGAGACCAGCATCAACACTAAAATCACGTCGGGAGCGTACAAAGCATATTTTAATAAATATTTCATATTTAAATATACTTTGCAAATATTGTACAATAAAGCTTTTACGTTTTATGCAAAAACAATTACGGTAGTGTGAAACTACCTGCTCCAGTTTTTTTGTCTGTCACATAGTTAACGAGCTCACTCTCATTTGTGCCATTCATACGATTTTATGAAGATCCTAAATATTTAATATGTACATGCCGGAAACTGCGAGTAGTAGTTTGTCGCTTTTTATTTTTATTTATTAACTAGATTTCCCGGCGCGCGTTTCTTCGCCCAAGCTCAAAAGTAGGATATACGTATGCCAAATTTTTTTTCTTTGATGAAGATCAAACGGATATGTCCTGTATCGCGAAATAATGAGTAGCGTGAAAAAAGTAAAACATTTTTAATCGTAAAATATAGTAAAATAGTAAAATAAAAACAAAGAAAATCCGTATTAATTTCGTAGTGCAATTGAATGAACAATTTTTTTTGTTAGTCCGTCTTCAGCCAATATAAAAAAGTTGGAAGGTTTGCCCTTGCGAGAACTTGGTGTGCCCAAATCTAAGCCGCAAACGGACATAGTTTGGGCTTGCGACTTATTGATTGTCATTGCGAATGCCAATCTAATGGAATAATGAACGCGTTTGAATTCAATTGGGACGTCCATTGGGATTATTGGAATGCATGGCAGTAAAACATTTTCGCCTCGGAATTTGCTATTCAAAACACTGGCTTCGATAACTTTCTTCATTAATTTTTTAATGACCAATCGCGTGCCATTGCACAGCCGTGGTGGGTTCAAATTCCGAAGTAAAATAACCGGAGATCCAACTTTCAGTCGTAGAATGTGTAGTGGCATGCCTTGCAAATCCAGTGAGTTCAAAAACTCTGTTGGATAATTTACAGCTTCGTTGGCATTGCAAACTGAATCGATCGATTTGTATGATACCAAGTTGCCTAGCAACAACTGTTGTATCTTAAAGTTTAAATCGTCTACGTGCACATGTTTCGGTGCTAAAATGTCTCTTTCCGCCAGCCACGCATGATTTATGTGTTGTATGCGTACATCGGAGAATATGCGGTCAATTAGAGCATTTTGCGAATCAACGATTGTACAGAAATCGGTGGGTAATTTTATGCAGCCAGTATTTTCATGGACAGCAAGTTTTCCATAGCCAATACGTAACAATTGTTTTGAGAATGTGTCAGCGGATAGATCTTGTAGCATTTCTTGTTACCGGACTTTTCAACATAACGCCACAGTGACAATGATTTCAAGCAAGCGTTGAAAGGAGTAACAGAGTGCCACCGAATATTTTGTCGTTGTTTTTTATATCTTTGAGTGTTCTGTTCAACGCCTCAAGAGAATGTCTGTGGGCCATAGTGTATTCATCCCAGATGATAATGTTGCACTGTTTCAGGACTGTGGCCATGGACGATTGTTTTTTTTGCTGCACACTGCGTCTGGGTTATTTTGAATATTCAGAGGCAGTTTAAATGCTGAATGAGCTGTTCTCCCTCCATCCAATAAAGTTGCTGCAATGCCAGATGATGCAACGGCCAATGCGATGCCATTACTTGATTGTATTTCGGCGAGAATTAACGAAATGAGGTTCCGCCTGGTGCATCCAAACAGAAGAATCCACCTTGTCCCGCTGAAACTGCATGCATAATGCGGTGGTGAATGATTTTTTGTTCATCAGTCACTAGTGGGACATTGCGAGTAACAATCGCTGCCATTTCTGCAGTATTGTACTGCAGTTCACGATTCATTTCGGTGTTCATATAATCAGATGTACTCCGATTTGACACACGCATACCGAAATGACTGAATGGTAAACTTGCTACGACAACGCAAAGATCCTCGATAGCAATCAATGCCTCGATAGCAATCATTGCGTCGCTGAATGTAATCGTAAGATCGTTGCACCGTTTAAGCTTTGTGTTTATCCCACAACGTGGGCTCATCCCGGGTAACATGTAGGCAACTCTATAGTGAATAGTAGACGAATTTGTGTTGCTTTACAGCCCAATGCTGCTTCAGCACGCATATCGTCCCAGTGTTTGTCGTCTTCGAGCAAACCGAGTGCAAGGCATGCATCTTTATACGTTGGATACTGTTGTCCATTCACTTTGCGTATATCTTGAAATGACAATGGACCGGTGACATTAACCAACAACAGTCGCAGATAGAAACACTCAGTCTGCCTTGGATTGACTATATACTCGGCCGAAAGTGTTTGATTTGAATAGGCCGGGGCACGCATTAATTGGTGTGCCTTGCTTGCGGTGCATCCATTTTTTTGTTTGTTTCCATGTGAAGTAGCGTGGTACTTGTGAAGGCACCGAAATTATCAGCACGATTACACAATTCGAAAAATTCTGTGAGTGCAGTTTTTGGTGGATTCATGGCTCGCACAAATGCTGTCTCGTTGGTGAAAAATACGCGCTGACCGTTTTCAAGATGAACGGCTAAATGTATAACTGCTGGGTCCGATTCATGAATTGTGAAACCAAAGATACTCCAGACAGCTTCATTCGAGCTGATGTACCTGCCAAATTTATAGCGCTTTATTTCGTCGTTATCATTCAATCGATTAGCATTCACATCGGTATTCTGAATTTGAAACACAGCCATATCGCTGCCTTTATTCACATACTTGCAAATATATTTGATGGACTTCACCGAACTGCAGAACTCAACATTAATATGAGCATTGAATGTTTTGGTCAGAAGAGGCGAATAGTGTACCACCCAACGATTGTCAATGCCAATGTCTGATATTTTTCGTGAATGATTGTCCTCCATTATCAGCATTTCTTCGACGATATATTGGATATCCGTCGACGTTTGTGATCGTGTCGTTGGTGAAATCTTTAGGAAAACGTTTTGTACACTTTCCATTTGCCATGCAAGGCGATAAACGGTTCAGATCACCGCATGGGCCATGAATCATGTTCGCGGTAACAATATCGAATAGTAGTTGATCAGTAGATGGATCTGGAATTTCCGCGGAAATTACACTATCGATTTCTTCAGGGCGTATTTTTTCGATAAACCAAATCAAAATGTGTGCATGAGGTAATCCTCGTTTCTGCCATTCAACCGAATACATCCAGCAATGTGTGGGACCGAATACGTGTAATTTTGTAATGAAGCTCATTAAAGACTTCAATTTTTGTTTGAACACACGTGCTGTAATATCATGACGATGCATTTGCTTTTTGGCCTGGCAATAACAAAAATGTAATTTTCTGCCATTTAGGATTACATCTAAACGTTATAAATAAACACGGTCGTCCGCACTCGCGCACGAAAGTCATAGCATAGTATGTATTCTTGCATATGACGTGGACTGCCTACATACGATGATGGAGTTACCAATTTCGGCGGTGTCGCCGTTCCTGATAGTGTCTCGCAAGTGAATGTATTCTTCCGCACGCAGTTTATTTTGATTGTGTCGTATGAATCGTAGTCGTTTCCTCTTTATCTTCACGTAAATGTCGACGATGGCTCAGCTCACGACATCGCAGAATGACGTTGTCCTGACCACATCGAGTCATCATATGATACGCATAAAAATCCATCGAGCTCACTTTCTCGTTTGTTTCGGCTCCTGCACAACATATTCATAAATATTTTTTAATATTAATTGAAAATGATCTCAAAATAAGTAATGATTCATTATAAACGAATGAAGTACCTGTGGCGGGAACTCGTTGTTTAATGCTTATGCAATAACCGTCTTGTCCCTTCCAGAATATTAGCGGATATTGGAAAGCGTCATATGAACGGTGTGTGTCAGCGATGAACTCCAGATTATTGTTTCTTTTTCGAATCACAATTTCTCGAGTTTCTGTGCGGTCGCCAACCATGATTCCAGCAACGTCGTCCACAACAGGCGCGTTGAATCTACCCATATGTTCTTCAGCTGGTGTTTTATTAGGATTGATGACAATAGCGTGATTGTCATTTTGTGTGATTTGCAGAATTTCAATAATTCATGGTGCCGATTCAATAGGGCGTCCAGCTCGCCGACGATGCGCTTGGTGATTTTGAACATTGAATTGAATTGTTGACCATTTGCCGCAGTATTATGAACTATTTCTGTTGCTCCGAACGATGTCATTTGGAAGCATGAATTGAATGTCCGAATGGACTTCAAGAGGTTTGAATCTGGATCCGTGCCGATGAGCAAGCCGTTCAATGGTTCTGGTGGTGTCTCAATTTCTGGTAGTTGCACTTTTCCTGATGCGCAACACATGCCAGCTGGCTCATGTTTAAATTTGAGCGCATGACAATGGGGACATTCTTTGTCCATTGCACCAATCAGCATTTTTGGATGAGCTGAATATTTAATATCTGGCTCATACTCGAATGCGAGACGAAGGAACGAAGCGGATGTAAATGCTCAATGTACTTGTTGGCGTTGTCGGTCATTTGCTCTGTATGTGTCAATTGCCAATCGGCGCGAATGTCTCCGTTCCAATTGTCGTTGTTGATGTCGTTCAGCTCGTATCTCTTATGATCGAAATGCACGCAATTGCGACATTATCACACGCGCATTTTCGTTATCTTGCTGTATTCGTTCGTCCGTTCTTTCTGCTCTACTATTTTGCATGTTTGTTGCATTATTTGTTTGATGGCTCAAATAGGCCCCCTGCGTATTGCTGGCATTGTAAATACACATACAAATGACCTTTTATCTATTTCTAATTTGCCAATTTGAATTGTGTGAACCACCAATTGTGTTTGTACTTGGCAAATCAGTTATTGTCGAAAAAAAGTGCCGGTGAACTGAAACTAACAATTGAATATGCCGACAAAAGTGGAAAAAGTAAATTTGTTGAAATAAGTACAAAAATTACAATAAATGATGATACGTGCGTCTATTTGTTGTGAATCAATTGTTATTTAAATTAAATTGGTAAAACATTTCACTTTTGGGCAACACATGCCAACTCATAATAAATTCACAAAGTTGGCAGCCCCAATTTTTTTTGTATGGAGTAACGGTCACTTTGTCACTTTCCAGTTTGCAAATTTATCAATTTTTCCAAGTTTGCCACGTTGCGTGAATGCTTCTATTGTCTTTCATTGTGGTCTGTTTCTGCGTTGCCATTAGTAACGGAACTTTATGCTGAGGGAGTGAGATCTCAATACAACCTGTCACAGTCACAAAACACGTAAAAATTTCTTGTAAATTAATATAATCACACGCACTTCGTTGTGATACATAAGAAATGCAGAATGAAATATCAAAGTTTCATGACGGTTAAATCTAGTATGGAATAATTTGAAAAATCAGATGAATCAATTAAGTAATAATATTGACATAATTATCCTGATTATTCTGATATATTCGACAAAGGCTATTTGATTGATCTTAAAATTTGTCTCTGAAAATACAAAAATCGCGATTAAAAAATGGGGGGGGGGGGGGGGGGTGGGGTGGAGGTAGAAGGATAAAAAGTACCTTATTAACTATTCTCATTCATACCCATGATACAATAATACAAGGTACCGCCACTAGGGCCTTTTACGCTCTTGAAATTTACTCACTCTCAATTTATGACGTCATTCGCACATCAGTGTATATAACGCTGAAATAATTCATTAAGTGTTGAACATGATTTGAAAATTGAAGAAGCAGAGCTATGAAGTCATTTGTTTGCGCTCTGATCAGCTGATTGTGTCGATTTAAATTATTAATTTCATTGTTTACAAATGTGATAATGTGTGTAGTTAACTAAGTTAAAATTGTATGAATAGGAAAAAGTGCTGCTTTTTTTTTTAATTTATAATTTTATTCATTTTTTTTGATTGGGTTGGTTATTCGACATTTCACGATTCAGTTTTCTTATATTAAAAACATTCTTGCTCTGAAGAAAAGTTTTTTTACATTTGGGTGACATTGTATATCCTTTGCTGCATCAATGTGCATTTGTCTATTATTTCGTCTATCAAAGTCCTTTTGTTATTACAACTTTTCACTGCACACTGCATTTTTTATTAGTTTTTTTAATAATGAAGTAATGTAGTTTCAATTCTGAAAATAATTTAAATCGACACAATCAGCTGATCAGAGCGCAAACAAATGACTTCATAGCTCTGCTTCTTCAATTTTCAAATCATGTTCAACACTTAATGAATTATTTCAGCGTTATATACACTGATGTGCGAATGACGTCATAAATTGAGAACGACACATAACTGTAAACTAATGGCGCCACCTCTATTTCTTACACCATGATTCATACCTACCAAATATATAAAAAAAATTTCAAAAAAAAATCTGTCGAGTTTTGGAGGAGTTTACACACGAACAGTGTGATACGAGATTTTTATATATTAGACAAGTAATGATTACAAAAAACAAAAACCCGACTGCAAAAAATACAATTAAAAATACACTAAAAAAATTAAAAACCCGACTCCACAAAAAAAAAATCATTCTTCTCTTGCACATCTTACAGGCACACGATGCTTGCCAATACACATACACCTTAGCATATATCTGCTTTGACTATTTCATTCGTTCATTCTTCTCTCCTCCGCCGCTTCACGATGATTACATTTTATGACATTTCGTTACCAATTTTTCTTCCAAGAGGTGTCGCCGCGTATATTATTGAACTTTTTACGTGCATCAGATGGCGTTGCGAGTCCATTAACATTAACAGTTTTGTTAACATTTATGTTTTGTGAATTGTTAAAAAAAGTTATTCTGTTAAAAACCTTAATTTGCATCTGGACTCCTATTATTTAGAAATTGTTAATTCCAAAGATGTTTCTCAGATTCGTTACTTCATACTACATCATCCGGTTCTACGACCTGACGCCGTCACCACCAATTTCCGTGTGGTATTTGATCCGTCCTGTAAGTCTAGTAATGGACGATTGCTAGCGGTAGGTCCTAAGCATCAGGATGATTTGTTTGAGATCTTGTTACGTTTCCGTTGCCATCGAAATGCTCTTATGGGTGATATCTCTAAGATGTAAAGGCAGGTGTAAGTGCACGATCAGGATTGCAACTACCAAGGAATATTGTGGCGAAATAATCTTACTGAGGGCATGCAAGTGTTACGCCTTAAAACGGTTACCTTTGGTACCAGTGCGGCCCCTTCCTAGCGGTTCGAATATGCGCTACTTGGCAGTGATGCTTAGTATGAAGTATCCGGCGGGGTTTAAGGCCATACTACAGAACTTTTATAAGGATGTCTTGCTGGTCGGGGCTAACACAATCGAGGAGCTTTGCTCATTGAAAAGTGAGATTTCAGGAGTTTTGAATTTTGGCAAACGCAAACTGCCCAAGTGCTGTTCGAGTTGTGCAAGTGAGGATTAAGACTTTGTTCCAAAACATTAGGCATTCTTTGGGACTCAGGTGACGGAAGATTCCATTTCACATACCCTACTCCTGCAAGTACTAAGATCACGAAGCGGGTAGTCCTCTCAGAGTTGGCACAGCTTTTCGATCCAGAGGGTATGCTTAGTCCACTAGTAGTATTAGGGAAGATCTTTCTGCAAAGGTTATGGCAGGAAAAAATTGATTGGGATGAGGACAGTGTATGCCAGAAGTTTGGATCAAGAGGGCAAGGTTGTCATTAGGTTTGTAGCATCAAAGTCCAAGGTGGCACCAGTTAAGGTTATGTCGTTACCCCGCTTGGAATTACAAGGAGCGTTATTGTTAGTGATATTAATGATGAAAGTAAAAAGGTGCTTGGCCATGAATGACTTTCAAATTTTCTATTGGACAGATTACACAAGGGATGTATCCATAGGAAATAGTTGCGAATAAGTTATGACTAGAAGGCCCAGAATTTTTTAAGGGCCACGGAATAAGGGGAAAATTGGGGAAGTGTACCTGAGGAACGTAAATCGACGTTTAGTTTAGCGACACAACTCTCTGTGAGATATGAGGATGTTGTTGGCAGTTGTAAATTCGTAAATGACTTTGCAAAGTTCCAGCGTGTTTTTGGGTTTATATATTAGATGGTTAAGAATCGGTATAAAAATTGATGTTGGGAATCCAAGTACACTGAGTGTAATAGAAAGAAGAAAGCGGCTTGCTATCTTACTGCACAATGTACAGAATGTGTGTTTGTCTGAAGAGTTCGTGCCTAAGGGCTTAATCCGTTTATATAGATCACTCTGAAGGTGTGGCTATGATAAGGGTAGGTGGACGTTTGGCTAGAGCGAATATCGCATTCGGAATCGAGCATCCTATATTATTGTCGAGCGACTATTTAGTGGTAAGGTCGCTTTTGTGTTTTACGCATTGGATTAACGCTCATGCTGGTGCACAAGCTTTATGTGCATCTGTACGTCAAAAATATTGGATTATCAAATGTAGATCTCTAGCTCGGCAGACAGTTCAAGGTTGTTTCCGACAGCGACCTGTACTGGCCAACCAATTCATAAGAGATTTGCCGTCATACCGAATCAGAGGATAGCTGCATCCGTTTCAAAGAGCTGGGGTTGACTTTGCGGGCCCAATGCAGATGCTTTTCAATGGTCGTGGACGGCGACCAATCAAGGTGTATCTGTGTCTGTTTATCAATGTAGTCAATATAACTGTTCATCTGGAGTTAGTGATGTACTTAAGCACAAACCGTACCGCGGCAGCGCAGTCGTTCATACTCGTTCAAAGAATGCTTAATGTAGCACAACGTGCTTTGGCTTCTTTCTCTAATTTCAATAATTTGCAATATCCCAGGGACCAAATGCACTTAGTGCAGCAATATGAAGGCATATTGCTGAAATATTCAGATTCCACCAGTCTGAAGACAATTAAATGCACGTAGTGCAGCTCCCTATTATTATAAATTCAGATATTATTAATATAATTCCAAATAAACCTATGCACAAAGTACAGTCCCCGGAATTTACTAATTAATTTACATGCTCCAATCACATCAGACTTTTTATTACATCCAAACATTCCATCTTTGTTTGTTGGTTGATTCTATGGGTTTGTACATAAATCAACAAACAATGAAAATACTAAAATGTATCTAAGTGTTATGTATGTAATGAACAGGCGTACATACACACAATTATCGACACTCATTCTTCAAATTCACACTCATAAATTCATGCATAAAATATCTCTTTATAAAAACATATATGTTTGTTTAAGGGGTATTACTAATTGGAAGTATTCCATATCAATGTATAAATTTAACTTACATTCGCCACATTGGTTCTTTAGGAAATTCAACGACTAAAGTGTCTTTGGCCTGGTTTTCACCAATGCGATGATAATATAGCTTTTGATTCTCATTTTGTTTAGTTTCAGATCCATCAGTTTTACCATGTTGATCTGGATACATCTAAAATATTCAAAAATCATTAATTGAAAACCATACTTAGTAACTTATAATAGCACGTGTACGTACGCCATAAAAAAATCCTTTGTTATCCTTAGTCCATGATATATCTGAAAACTTTACTTTTTCAAGAACTTCCTTATAATCTTTTCCAGACTTGACATCTCTAATATATATCTTTATCCAATCGGAACCACTTTCACTTAAGCCATATGCCATATAATTTCCATCATCAGAAAATGTTTTCTGTGCTAATGAGATGGTACCATCGTCTGATAAGGAGTTAGGATCAAAAAAAACTATTGGTTCATCCGTTAAAAAGCGTTGTTGGTACATAACACTACAAGCAAAGGAAAAAAAGCTTGTTAGCTTTATATTACAGGGTACTTTTTATATTAAAGACTCTCTAAAGCATAGGTTCCCAAACTAATTGCGACCACCGTCTACTTTTAATATTCATGATGTCTTGAGACAAACCGTCTGTCTACAGAAATACAAACTTTTGAGACTGTTTTGCTTCTAAACGGCTAGACCAATTTCGATAAACTTTTTTTTTGTTTTACTTATGGGGTCACCAAGTTGGTTTATGCATCAGTTGGATCCGGTAGGTAGCGCTGTTGTCGAGATAAAAGCACTTTATTACCAAATTTTTAACATTTTCTTATCTAGCGCGCACTATACTAAGCCGATTTTTTTTTTTTTTTTTATTTCCCAATAGACGAAGTACATTTGTTTTGTTTCTTATTATATAACAATACATTAAAAAAAAACACTAATACTTTTTTTAACATTGAAAAGGGGGTTTATATTTGACAAATACGAACATTTTCGAATTGTCAGTTTGAAATAATATGGAGGGCTTGGTTTATTTTTGAGTACTACTTGCGGCTGCCCCACTCTCGCGAGATAACGCAACGTTCCTCTCAACAACCCAAGACCAACACATGTACATATTAGTGTAGGTATAATATGTAATATGTAAAGTTAAAATGTATGAAGTAGAGCAGCTACGTTAAGTCCACTGGTCTGCTCCTTTTTAGTCTTCTACGTCTTGTTAATTCGTCTGAAGGAATGTATTGACATTCAACGTTGGAATGTCGTTCTAAGCTGTTATGGTATCTTCTGCTTGCATTGTTGATTTCGTCGTGCACCATTTTTACACCGAGGTCTTTATGTATGTCATAATTTGTTATGTACCAGTCAGCATTCACTATTGCTCTAAGGATTTTAGATTGTTGTCTTTGTATTATATTTACGTTCGTTTTCTTGGCAGTACCCCATAGTTGTATGCCATACGTCCATATGGGCTTAATTACAGATGTGTAAAGTAGTAATTTCCCATAAGTATTAAGGTTTGAATGTCTGTTGAAAAACGGATATAACTGCCTGAATTTTAGTACAAGTTGGTCTTTCTTTTTCTGGATGTGATATTTCCAAGTCAGTTTGCTGTCAATATGCATGCCCAGGTACTTGGCCACGTTGCTTAATGGAATGTCAGTACCTTTTATTTTTACTTATCTTGGCTGATAAGCTGTCCGTAAAGTATACATCACTTGCAATGTTTTCATTTCGTTTATCTTAATTTTCCATAAATCAAACCAAGTGCATGTTTCGTCCAATATTGCTTGCAGCTTATCTATTGCCACATCAAGCTTTTTGTTTGAGCACATAAGAATAGTGTCGTCAGCAAAGGTGGCCACCATTGTCGAATTGTCTTCTGGGATTGGAAGCCGATTTAAATAATTTTTTTTTAAATGGCGAATGAATCCTTATGAAAAGAGTTGCATACTTATTTTTTTCAGTTTTTAACTTTTAATATACTATTTTAAGTATTAAGTTTTTTGAAAACCACTGCAAGACCAATCAAAAAGTTTTGTACGTTTTTTCGTTTTTAATGCTTTGGTTGTTCTTATACTTCTATTTTTTCTGTCTCAGTACGCACTTTTTGCGCTCTTCATTTCTGTATTTGATGTTCATTGAGAGTGGGACAAGAAGGAGACAGTGTGTTTCGTTGTTTGTGCTTTGCTGTGTTTGTGTTTCGTGTTTGAGGCTATTGATTACAGTGCTTACTTCAGTCCAATTTCTATCGACCGAAAGCAGCAAAATCAAAAATCATAAAAACGACGACTGCGACTGACGTCGACTTGCAAAATCAGATCACTTGCTGCTGCTTCGACTTATGCCTACGACAAAAAGCAGAAGTAAATCAAAATCAAAATTTATAAAACGTTGAGTCCTGCTGTTGCTTTGATTTTTGTCAGAGATCATTTTCTTCTGTTGCTTTGATTGCGACTTTCGTTTTTTTCAGAAGCACAAGCAGAAGTAAAAGCAGAAGAAATGAAACTTTTTGCAGTTTTTTAAACGCTGATTGATTATCACGACGGAGCCGCAGCGCCGAGCTACGCTAGTTGTTATTTATATTTAAACATTTTTGACTTGGACGCATTGTAATTTAAAACTGGAATAATGTGTAGAAACACTCATAAATTTTAGAAACTGAATTCCCGAGTACTACTACTGGAATGTATCATATGACCAATGAGTATCCCAAATTGTTTTCAAATTACTTTTTGTACGCATTATCGGGATAATGTAATAATACCGTAATTTTCAAAATCATCTCCAATCATAACAATGGCCACTCCGTTTATGGTTGGTTCATTGGGTAGTGGTAGTCGGATTCAGTTGCGCGAGTTACCACTTCATCCTAAACAACCCGCCCTTGTCGCCGACGCGATCAGAATGTCGTCTGCCTGGCATTTCATATTTCCTTGTTACTAATAAAGATAACAGTACTATTTTGCTTAAGTAAATAGAATTGCGCCGCCAATGCGTTTGTGCAAAGCACATCTTGTCATAACTTCGCCTTTGGAATGCAAGCACAAAACGTAACAAAATATAATATAAAAAAACTAGTAAGCACAAAATGTAACATAGAAAACTAGAATGTAAGTACTAAATGTAACATAGAAACAGGAATAGTATAAAAGGAGATAACTTTTGTACACGAGCATTAGAATAAAATTAACATACTAGTGATAAGGATCAATAACTCTCGATGTGACCTGCAATTGCAATTAAATCAAAAGAACATTGATAAAATAATAATTGATAAATAAATGAAATATAAATTAACTAAAATAAAATAAAATTAACATTGTGGTGTGGGTCGATAACTCGCGTACGCCGAACGATATTTCTACACCTCACTGAAGTAATTTTTGAAGTGAAACTTCTTCAGCGGCGTTGGGCAAAAATTTAGTACAAATTTTGAGCGAAAAATACAGAACGTTTTCGGATTCTGTATCTCATGAACCGCACTAGGTAGATACTTGAAATTTTCACAGAATGTGTATTTCGATTGCCATATCCCCAACAAATTATTGGAAAATCTACCGGAAAAGTCTAAAACAAGATTACATTTCCACAACAACAACATGCAGTTTGTGTGTATAAAAATGTTTATAACAACAACATGCAAGTAAACAGATTGTGTGTTGTACAAAAACAAGCGAATATACGAAGAAAAGAGAACAAAAAACACACAGAAGCTCGCAGTTGATCTAATTTTTGGGCAAGAGAGGCTCGACGGCAATCGTAAGCACGGCAACAACAATTACACACACCTAAGAAATCAAAAGCAACATAGACGGATAGAAAGATAGACAGGCTGAAAGACAGACATAGCTAAATTAATTGGACAGAATATTTTTTATGCAAATGTTGTATTGTTGTACTTGTTTGGAGATGATCCCTCTCTCTCTCCCTCTGTCTGTTTTTAAGAAGTTTCACTTCTATCACGTGTACGATGACACTAGACTTGAGCAATCGCTCACTGACATTACCAACAAAAGTTGTCATTCATGAATCTGTACTCAATATTAGTGTACACAACGAAACTTGTATGTTCCATATGTTGTGCGACAAGAAACAATGTACATGTGTTTGCTATATGCAGTGTGAAAGGGATGGAATGTGTATTCTGCATTCACATTCAAAAATTTGAACTGAAACAATGAGTATAGGTAAAAATGTTCTGTTGGCATGAGTATAGTTGTATACAAGTGTTAAGTCTGATGACGTTTTTCCCAGTCGAATGCATGCTTGTTGAAAAGGGAAGCAAGGCAATGTGTGCAATCTGCGCGTCTGTGCGGTCGCCTTTGTCTTCTTTTTCTTTTCTTCTTTCGTAGTTGTTTTATTTCGTTTAGGGTTTGTAGAGTGGGGGAGAGCGACGTGGACGACCTGATGCAATGAATACAGGGGTATGCTGTACAATGAAATGCTGTATTCATTATTCAGTCGTACCAACATTCACTTTCATTCACATTCTCTATCCATACAAACATGTGGATGTATACATCATTCACATTATAAAAACGAAATACAACATACATTCACATTCACTACAAATAGGTATAGCAAAACATGTATGCGTTTTAGAGTGAGTCATTCAAAAGCCAATTTGAATTCATCCACGCTCACTACTAGATGGCACACGTGCATTTTTCTTTTTTTTTTTCAACGATATAAACCACAATCAAAATCAATCTGTCATTGCCAATGACCAGCAAAGGTTTTGAAAATACTTCTCCAGATTAGTCATTCTGCAACTCGATACGCATGATCATACTTAATTTAAGTGTCTTGATTTGTTTCCACAAAACTGATGACTTTAATTGAATTCCCGTCGTTGAAAATAAAATTGGTTTAATATTGACAAAATTATCTGCGCAGAAATAATTATTGATTCCAAACCTAACAATGATGCGATGACCAACGAACTGTATTTCATTTTTATTTACATAGATAGAAGATAGATAAAAAGTAATAACGAAAAATTTGTTAGGAGTTACTAAAGACCAAAAAAATTATTCAGCCACCATTGAGGTTTTTTTTGACAGGTATAATATATATATGATTATATGTTTTTATTAAAATGTGCCCGCGTTACACCGAAGCGAACATGTTATTGTGTTCAGTGGGAACAATAATACATCATTTCTTATGAGAGCGGAAACATAATGTTTTTGTTTTAAAATACAATAATGTACTCATGTTTCCACAGAACACAAAAACATATTTGTTCGCTTCGATGTAACGCGATCATTAGTTCTAATTACCTTTGATTTTGCAAGCCGCTATTCATGTAGAAATAATAGCTATTACCATATTTCATGGGACAACCATATTTTGGGTAATTCCATAGTAATGTAAGCTTTTCATTGAATTTTTTCCACTTATCGCACATTTCGAGAAACGGTTGACTAATTTTGTTTTGTTCATCCACGAATTTTTGAGTCTCAGGAGCATCTGGATCCTCAAGCCAACGATAAACGTCTTTAACTTTGGTACCGTGAAAATCATCTTCGAAGGATTCGTCCTTACGATCAACTGGGTAAATATGTTGCAGCTTCATATCTTGATTATACTTTTTAGAAGACGTTGATGTGGTTACTTTAAACGTACAAAGTACAGATGATTTTATCATATTAAATTAAATAACAATACATTACGTACAATTTTTAAGAAATACAGGTCGGAATCTTTTTGTAGATATCGAATTATTTATATTATTGACAAGCAGTCCGGTCGGTGTCCAAAATTTTAGCTGCAAAGAGATCAACTTTCTTAAAAAGTACATAATCTTTGCCTAAACGGCGTGATAAAAATAACATTTTCTGATTTGACAGTTACACTGATTCATTGCCAATACTGAAATCTGTGTAGAGAATTTAATGTACGGCTTCAAGGACAAAATCAATGAGTCTACTAACATTGTTTAAATTTATGAATTATGGATGAATGCACTCTTTTTGTTACGCTTCTTGTAGACATTACCATTCGAATGATTATATATTTATCCATTAAAACCATCATTCCATTGTGATGTAAATTACTGACACATAGTTACATTTGACTTTGTCTAAATTCAATTACTTTTCATTTACATAACTCTAACTTCACAAATTGGATCATCTTTCTTCAACTTAATTTAATACGACAAAGAACTCGACCAAACCGGTCGTGTTATTTGCACGTTACAACTTTTCATTAGAATGTATAATTTATTTCTAAATATGAAATTTGATGTTATAAAGATGCTTCAGCTAAAACCAGACAAACTTACTTTTCTTTCAAATCATGTGTTCCGACTTTCAAGATGAAACACAAAAGTTGAAATATTTGGAATCATATAAAGGGACAACGTAGACTCGTAGGCAAAGTCAGAATGTGAAAAGTTGATAAACTTCAACTTTGACATAATACAGTATTGTTAAATGGGAAAAGAACTGCTTTGTGAACCGAAAAGAACATCAGTTGTAGTGACAAATATGGATAATAATAATGAACAATAATAATGTATTGTTAACAAATAAGCTGAAACTACACAAACGACGCACCGATAAAGCTTGAGTTAGACAAACGACGTCACCGTCAAACTGTGTTTCGGAACTAGGGCTACTTCAGTTTCAAGCAACACAAGCGATGTTGACGTTATTGGCTTTTAGTAAACAAAAAACAGCTATGCATATGTATCAGTTGAATTCGAAAATTGAATAATAATAACGGAAAGTATTATTGAATACAACATACTTAATGATTAATAAATTCAATTATAATTATATTTATTTTATTGAATGAAATAAAAAAAAATTTATTCTATTTAATGAATAATAATATTAATTTAATATTATTATTCATTATTTTCATTATTATACATATTTGTCATTCGCTATAGAAAGCAACACTTTGTTTGTCATTCGCCAAAACAGGTATTTATAATTCACTACAACATTACACAGCTCTTTTTGGGTCACAAAACGTCTGTTTTCAGTTCACAAAGCAGTTCTTTTCTCATTTTCCATCACTGTATTTTGATAAAGTTAAAGTTGGGCAACTTTTCACGTATTGGCTTTGCCGACGAGTTTATGTAGTTGCCTCCATACATTTTGATACATTTTAACTTTTATGTTTTGTCTCCTTGAAAGCCAGAACAAATGATTTGGATGAAAACAACGCTTGAGTACTTCCAGCTTTAATGATAATTATCATTAATAATTTATTTAATTATAAAATTAATAATAATTTTTAATCAGTAATGACTTTCTGTTATTATTATTGAATTTTCTAACAGTGTATTCACACCAAACTTAATCAAGCAGATTCACTTTATTGTTCACACCGGCGATTTTGAATCAAGAATCAATTGTTTTTTGTTTAGGATGTACACACAGGTTGAACTTTGCGAGCGCGTTGGCTAAATTAAAACTAAACATTTGTGAAAAATACATGATTAAAAACATTTTGCAGTTACTTATTTTGTTGAAATTTAGAAAAAAATAACTATTTGAATTTTACTTACAAATGTTCATCAGCTGTTTCATGATGACCATGACCGAAAATGGGAAAAATAACGTAAAAAAGGCGGAAATTGTCCCGCACTAACTCGAGTGACCATTATTAGTTTGGAAATTAAGAGAAATCACTTCTTACAGTCCATTTACACTGCTTAAATTTTCATGATTTTCCAGCAGGTGTTACACTGTTTTCTTTTCTTGTTTTTTGGTGTAATTTTTTTCAAATTTTATATAATTGTCATAATTATAATCATGGTTCTCCAAACTTTTCAGCCATGGGGCCATAATGATTACTTCAGAGAGTTCCAAGGACCAACACCTGCCAGTATCTATAATTACTAGCAGAGGTCACAAATGAGAATCATCTTTTATTTTCAACGTAGATTACTCGGAGAAAAAGTGAGAAAATTGAAGCAACCTAGGTCACTCACAGAGCACAATAATTTGTTTTGCATATCACTTAAAAATGCTATGTGCCATCATCAGCTGTTTAATGATACACATGACGCAAAATGACCGAAAACTTGGAAACACTATCAAAAAACTACATTTTCTTGAAGTATGAAAGATGAGGTCATCAATCATTTCAATAATTGCTATTATATGCAAAAGATTTGTTGCATTGAAATATGTTAGATCAAATAACATTTTCTGATTTTTGTTTCGGGCAGCCTGCAATTTTCTTATAAACCAAGTAGATATATGCGATAATTTTGATCTATTATAATCGATTTAGACAGGCCCTGCATCACGATGATACGCTTTGGTGTTTAGACAAGCCATTTCGTCTCGTTAACACCATTCAGGGGTTGTTGTTGTAGAATGTGAAGGGGATCAATAGTCGCATCAAGAACTGATGTGCCTTGATATGAAAATTAATAATGGTCACTCTAGACATTTTCTGCTAGTGCTGCCAAGTTTTTCCTAGTGCTTCCAAGTTTTTTTGTATTTTTCCACCTGTCGCATGACTAAATAGCAGCTGATGACTCAAAACATTGTTAAGTAAACCATAAATTGTCAATTTTTTTAAAAGAATTTAATAAAATAAGTATCAGGAGTGAAAAAGGGAATTGTAAAAACTATTTGCATATGTTGCAAAATGTCCTAAATCATGTATTTTTCACAAATTTTTAGTTTATATTTAACCAACGCTCGCAAGTTCCACGTGTGTGTATAACCAAAACAAAAAATAGCTGTTCGTGATGCAAAATATCCGGTGTGAACGAAAAACCCCATCAACGTGATGTACTTTGGTGTAAATTGCATATTAAATCAACCGTATTAACTAATAGTGGCTTAACAGTGAGCTAAGATTCGAATCTATGAAGATGCGACTATTGATGGGAAAATGACAAAATTGAGGGGTTGTTGTTTTAGATGTGATTTGATTGAGAGATTGATTAATCTCAAATTGATATGCTTAGATTCGGTTATTTCTAAGCAGTGTTGGGCAATTTTTCCGTGTAAGTTGGCAGCATTTTGATAATTTTGTCGTTTTGTGTGATTGTCAGGTGTCTTCTTCTTCCATTTTTGTTGCACGCCACACATAATCAAAACAAAAAACAGCTGTTCGTGATGCTAAAATAGCACTGTAAAATAAGTACTTTTAAAACTGTTAAATGAAAAAAAAAATGGTTTTTAAATTACTATCGATTGGACTTCTTTAACAGTGTTGCAAAACTGCTGTCTTTTTTGCGTCAATTTGGCTATTTTTCTCCTTTTTCGTTGCGCGCTAAACATAAAACAGCTGTTGGTCCTTACATTACTGAAATCACCAGCTTCAGATAAAAAAGGTGGCGTCTCGTAATAGATTATCGCCAAATAAATAAAAAACTCTCAGCTGATTAATTCCATCTTCCCAGAATAGATGATATTCTTGATCAATTAGGACGAGCAAAATATTTCTCGTGTTTAGATTTAATATCTGGATTTCACCAAATAAAACTTGAATAAAATTCAAGAAATATGATTTCTTTTTCAACGAACAATGGCTCTTATCGTTTCACACGATTACCATATGGCTTGAAAATAGCACCATATTCTTTCCAAAGAATGATGACAATTGAAGCATCGTATGCAATTTTATACAATATATGGATGACCTAATTGTCATTGGTTGTTGAGAAAAACGCATTATAATCATTTTTGAAATCTAAAAAGTCCTTCAGATTTTCGTGTTGTACATATTTGTGATGGCGAAATTTTCCTTTCGTCAGGTTTAAGAATTAAGTAAACAAATTATTACTTCACAGTAATTTTATTAAAAATATGTCTGTGACACGAAAAATACGTAACAAACGGCATACAGGATATAACGACATTTCTTGTAAACGTTAAATCTATACAGGTATTGCGTAAGGTAGTTGGAGTAGCTTCGTTGCAACCAGTGAAGCTATTCATGTTGCGATATATGCCTAAATAAACTCGTCTTGTCGTGCTGACAGAAAAATTCCTGCGGAGGAATAGAATAAAAAACTTACCCAGGCAAAATCTTGAAAATGCTCAAAGTATTTGTAATCATTAAAAAAAATGATGTACGAGTAGTGACTTTCCGTATTTAATTAAACATGGAATGAGAGTTATAGCAAGAATTAATATTAGCGACCATATACTAATGGAATTCTAGACTTATGGCAGTTCTTCCAAAGGTTTGAAACTGAAGCCGGTATAAATGGGATCATCCAACTTAAAACGACACCGAGCGAAAAAATTAGTAATGAGCGTTTTTGAGCAAACGGTGATTTTTCGCTGTGACTCGCTAGTCATAGTGACTCACTGTGATTCAGTTGCTCTCTAAACTGTGATCACCAATCACAGTTTAAACAAAGTTGCTCAGTTAAACAGTGATCACAGTTTCTTTGTAAACTGGTCATTTGTTTTCGCTAACTGTATATGTATATCTATTATGTATATGTATATGAACGCTTTGATAATTTCTTTCATAATTTTTGACAAGTTTGGTGTGTGATTGAGTTTATTATTACTAATAAAAATAATAATAATTTATTACAATTTTCAAATTTTGAGTTTTTGTTGAAAAACATTGGATAATATTGGTAACACACACGACTTTATTTATATATATAAGATTTAGTTTAATATTATTTAGTATGTAAGTGCATTATAAATAATTTTTAAATAAATAAATGAATATATTAGAGTAAACAATAACTTTTAGTTATATTACATTAACTTCATTCATTTATAAGTAATTAAATTACTATATTACTATTTATTATAACAGTATTAAAACATATTTATCCACTGTTAATACCAATGAGCTGAAGGCCTACGATGCTATTGCTCTTTTAATTTTTAAGCTAGCTCATAATTTGATATTATAAGTTATTTATTAAATAAATAATTACATAAAAAAGTTCTTTAAAATAAGTATCACATTAAATATCTTTAACGCATTCCTTTAATTTTTTCTTTCATTTCAAAAAAAATTTGTTGCTTTGCTTATTAGCTAGATTCATATAAAAATTATGATAACATTTAAGGTCTTTTTAACATGTTCTTTTATTAGTGATTCTAAACTGTGAGTGGATCATAGTTGCAAATCATATTTAGCTGAACTGAATCTAAACTGTGACTCAATCACAGTTTAGAACTACTATGATTTTAAAAGAGCAGTCATAGTTCTCACTATGTTTAGCTCACCACTTGAAAAAATCTTTGAAACAGTTGCAACAGAATATTTCAAAGAAATGGGCAGTAAATATTTAAATAAACTTAGAGTAGCGCAACTCAAGCCTAAGGATGTTGAAAAAATATCAATACATCGGTATTTTTATTTCAAAATACTGATATTTATGAGCGATGTATCGATATAAAATTCCAACTACGGAAAAGTATAAAATAAGATAGTTTTTTTTTTACCAACAAACGAACATTTATAAGTTCTTTTTATGATAAAAAATTACTTCTGTATACAAACTTACAAATTATTTAACAAATTACATTTTACAAAATTGTATTTGAAATATTAATTAATTTATAAATAAAAATCGTTTCACGTTGTTCTTCTTTTCAGATAATTATTTTCTGGTGTATTAGAAATAATGTATGTTGATTGGTGATTAGTAATGTGAGATTACTGAGCTAAAGGAAGCTAAATATACTAAATTATTAGAGCGTCAATATTCTCATTAAAAATGCACCTATATATCGAAATATCGATATTTTTTATTAAAAATATCATCACCGATATTGATATTGGCAAAAAATATTGATACGATATATATCGATATTTTTTCGCACTTCCGACAACCCTTCTCAAGTCGGTGACCATAAGGGTAAGGCCACGCATTGAGCGATTAGTGACTGAGCGATCGAGTATTGTGTCGACGTTGCTTGAGTTATTTAGTTGTAAAAATGCCTTTACCAATGAAATTCTCCGTACAGATTTTTGCATTGTTTACTCGTTGACCAAAAACAATAAATGAACAGGTGGACAGACCAACACTAAAACTTGAGTCATACTTTCCCGTACTCCACCACGATTAAGGAGATCCGTTCCAATTTATAAAAGTATGTACAATCAAAGATTTTGTTTTTTTTTTATATTATTTTGAGCTTTCTAAACCTCGATTTCATAGCTCTAAACTTAACAAATGCCTTTCTACCATGAAGGTTTTTTTTTAGTCAACGTTTGGTGTAAGCGCTCAGTGTGGCACCAAATAGATCTTGCAGGTAAACTGCATGATCGACAGTGTCGAAGACTTTCGCCAGATCTAATGTTACCACAACTGTCCTTTCGCATGTCCTCGCGTGATTGATCCATTGGCAATGTGCGTAGAACCACCTTACTTATTGCCGAGGTAGTGCTGTGCCCCTTCCTGAAACCATGCTAATGATGCGCAACAGTGATCTGTTCTGTCATTGTCAGAAGAATCAACGACTCTAGAACTATAGCCACTGGAGAAAGTATAGTAATTTGTATGTAGGAATTACCTAAATCTGCATCATTCCCTTGCTTCAGGAGAGGAATTACACTCGCTATCTTCCATACTTTAGGGACAACAAGTTAGAAGAATTAAAAAGCTTAATGAGGCACGAAATCGCTACTGGTCCTAGATGTTTGAGCATAAGCATCGAAATACCATCGGATCCCAGGGCCTTAGAAGGCTTCGCATTGCGGTTCGCAGTTATAACATCACTAGAGCTAAATTCATCCAACACAACATGCGGTTTGATCTTCTTAAACCTACGTATGGAAAACCGCTTCTCTCTGCCGAAATTGAGCGGCACATTTTTTTGTTTCCCATCAATCAAAACGAAAGTTTGAGCTTTACGCTGTTGGGCACCTGAATGGCTTCTAATTGTATCCCACAGCTTACGAGATCCAGGACTACAGGACTCAAGATGATGAAGCCATTTCACTCCACGATGATCCGAGAAAAATTTTGCAATCTAAGGTTCATCTCCGCTAGGCGGTCATCACTTGGGTTAGTAGCCCGAACCTGATCACGTAAATTTTCGAATCATGCCAAGCAGCATCCAATGGAAAATTCGGTCTAAAAAGAGGGAGTTTACCTGCTGGAATACGCCTCTTAGCAGCTTTATTGATCGCGTACCTGATAACCTTCTCCCCCAATCTTGTATCATCAGGAAAAGGGAAGCGACTTAAGGTATGTTCTATCGACGCCTCAAAATCTCCCAATTAGCTTTTTCATGATTAATGTAAGCCCGATTGTCACAAAAGACAAAATCATCAGGCTTAGATACATCAATCAGAATCGGCACATGGTCGGAACTCAAAGCAATATCAACAGACTTAACGCAATATGCTAAAAGCGCTGCACTGATGGTAACGTCAGGAGAGCTGGCACAGGTAGGACTCATCCGGGTAACTGAATCCTGATTGATTACAATAAATTCAGATCCATCGATTTGATATGTAATGCTTACATCACGATAATCATTACACAATGGGCAGAACTAAAGTTCATGAAGTGCCTTCAGATCACTTAAAATGATACGGTGATCACCTTGAAGCACATGACCTAACATTGCATGATAGCCTGGACTACAGCTGTTCACATGGGGAAACTTAAAAGTTCACCAGCTCAATTTCAACATCGCCTCTTTATAGCCAGGCATGAAGGTAGGGAAAAATTTCTAAAATTCACCGTGCGATGAAAAATGAAAGCCACCCCCACTATTCGTACTTCTGTCTCGTCTAACTACAAAATAGTCCGCAAGGGACGACAGACCACATGAACTGTTAATTTAGTCTCCTGGAAGGCTGCTGTCAAGATATTATTCCGAACCATATAGTCAGCTGATTGATAGTAGTGATCTACGATCTTACCAAGCAAACCATTGCAATTCAACTGCATGATCCTAAAAGAATCAGACAGCTGAGACGACGCTAGGCTACGAGCAATCGGTGTTGACAAATTTTGAGCGGAGTTGGTAGAGGTGACAATGATTGGATGGAAATTTGTGAAGTACGATTGGTTAGAGACCTACAACAAGGCGCTATAAATTCGTTATCCCATCTGACTCTAAGGCCAGCACAACGCCTCACAGACAACCTATGACAACTATTGCAACAACAACAGAGACAATATTGTATTGGATCGCATTGTCACAGATTGGACATACCCACTCCAAACGAGAAACAGAGCTGCAACTCATACTTTGCGGGCCACCAAAGGTGTTGGCGGCTATGGCCCCGGCTGAAATACAGGACTTGAGGTTGTGCACAACAAGGGGCTATATACTGTACCGACCCAGCCTTCAGGGATTTTAACCCAGAACAAATCTTCAGATGACACCATTCCATACAGCTAGAACATTGAAGAGAGGCAGAACTCTTACCAATACTGTATACGGAGCAGAACCAAATCTGGACCTGGACTCTGTTCAATACCAGCATGGATTAAGAGGATTTTGATCTAACGCGTTAATGACTTTATGTCCTCTAGAGGGCGGCATATTCAATTTGTTGCTAAGAATATATATAGTTTTGAAATGTGCCCTTTCATTTGATACCCAGCACGGTATGAATATTTTTTAAATTCTTGTCTTATGTCCTTTAGATGGAGCCATATTCTCCATATATACATACCAGTCCTTTTTGCTTTACCTTAGTTGGGTAAAAACATAAAAATCTTTGTTTCATTTTTATTTATACTACAGTTTCATTTTTGCATATTATTTACACGAGTGTCATTTAATCGTCAATTTTTCTTTGGTGATTTTTGCTTGTGTTCACACGAACGGTACGCGTAAAAATCTAACTTTTCCTAATACCTTTTCATTTATGTTCCTTTATGCAGGTGTACGTTTTGCAGAGCAAAATTCCGCTCTTATTGGCTACTACATTCAGCATTTTGTATGCATCCTCACTCTAAGCAAGCCAAACCAAAAAGAAGGCTATCATTGCCTATACCAAAGATGTAATACTCTTCACGCTCCTCCGGGTTGCATCCAACCTTCCCTTCTTAGCATTACAGTTTGAGTATCAACAAAGAACACAGTTTGAGTAGCACTTTTATTGTACTTTTATGCTTTACAAGTTTGTCATTAAAATTGGGTTTGTATGGAAGGTACCCCTCTTGGTAACCCTAGGATTATGAAATTTACATGGTTGATGAATATGGATCAGAATCTTATAGTGTCCAAATTTTAGTTCGATACGTCAAAAAACTTTTTCTAATAAGAAAATTAATTTAAAGGGGGGTTTGTATGGGAGGTACCCCTTATGGTAACCCTAGGATCATAAAATTTACATGGTTTGCGAAAATGGACTAGAAACTTATAGTGTCTGTTTTGATGTTCTGTTGTCTTACAGAATTATGCACACAAAATTAAATTAAAAAAAGGAAAGAAAAAGAAACACAATAATTTTCCTTTAAATTCGTTCACAAATGATTAAGTATGTTTAATTTTATGTTTTCACTTCAAAGTCACAAAGCAGAATAAAATCAAAGTTTTAGTACATAAGTTAACATGCTTGGATTTGATTTCAGAAACAATAAAGAATAACGGAATTATAAAAATCTAGGATGATGAACAATGCATGTTGTTGCTTTACAATAGCAGCTGCCGACAATAAAGTAGTAATAAGAGGAACAGTTGACAATAAGTCAGTGGTTCTTCATCTATTTTATTGTGTGGCGGGGAATGCAGCTGCCACAAACATCCTCCTCCCGTTGAAATCGCAGGGTTTCAACCGATGCTTCGCCTTACGGAAGTACCGCAACCTTTTTGGAGGCTCGCTTGATGAGGCCGTTGGCGGGGCGTATTATGACGACTCTTGCGACACCATCGCTGCCACATATGATGTCTTCGACGCGACCTAGTGGCCACTTTAGAGGGGGATAGTTTTCGTCCTTTATGAGCACAACATTTCCCGGCTGGATATTTGAAGCATTATGACGCCACTTGCATCTTTGTTGCAGAAGACTCAGATAAGAAGTGATCCACTTCTTCCAAAATATTTGTTGCATGTGGCATATGTGTTGCCAACGGTCTAAATGGCTGAAGTTGATGTGAGAGATGTCAGGTTCCGCTATGGTAGTCAGTGGACCTTCTATTAAAAAATGACCGGGTGTAAGTACGTCCAAATCATCAGGGCTTTCTGAAATGAGGCAAAGCGGGCGTGAATTTATGATAGCGGAAATACGACAAATAAGAGTTCGAAGCTCCTCAAACGTCACGACTGACGATCCAACAGTGCGACTAAAATTGGAATTTTGCGGATTTAACGGCTGCCTCCCATAATCCACCAAAATGCGGTGATCTAGGTGGAATGAACTTCCAATTGATTTCGTCGTTGATGCAGCTTTCAATCACTGCTTGATTGGGTAGTTGGTCTAAAAATAGCTTCCTTAAGGTGGCCAGCTCATTTTTGGCACCTACAAAATTTGTTGCATTATCATACCAAATGGTATGTGGTTTGCCTCTCAGGCTAATGAAACGTTTGAGAGCAGCTATAAAGGCTAATGTGGATAAATCTGCAACCAACTCTAAGTGTGTAGCCTTAGTTGTGAAGCAGACGAATATGGCAATGTAGCACTTGATTGCTGGTCTAATGCGAGTGCATGACTTATAATAGAATGGTCCGCAGTAGTCAATACCAGTTGTGAAAAATGCTCTGGATGGTTTCACACGTGGCTCGGGTAGGGAACCGATTATGTGCTCTGTAACCTTTGCCTTGATGCGGTAGCATCTCACGCATTTATTTATGATGCTGGATACTGTTTTACGCCCACCAATAGGCCAGAACTTCTGTCGTAATAAAGCCAATAAGGCTTGCGCTCCAGCATGCAAGAATTTGTGATGATAATACACAATTATCGTCCTTGTGTCAGGATGATCCTTTGGTAACAAGAGGGGGTACTTCGCTTCATAGTCTAGTTCTGAATTTTTTAGTCGACCTTCAACTCGAAGTAGGCCAAAAGTATCTATCCACGGATTAAGTGCACGAAGTCTGCTGTTGGTAGAAAGAATGCCTTTGCTTTCTATTAATTTATATTCGCAAAAGTTCATTTGTTGAATGTGCCTAATTAACAGATGAGTTCCCAACTTGATAAGATTTGCCGTTAAATCATGCACTGATGAGGATTCTCCATCATTTGGATGTGTAAATTTGTAAAGGTAACGACGTAGTTTTCCAAAGGAATTTCGAAACTTACTGCTGATTGATAAGTCGACTTGGTTTGTGGTGGAGATTAAAACTTTACTGCGCTTCTCGGGTAGATCTAAACAAGGTTCATGGTATTTGGCCAACAGGTACGAGCTTGCAGAAGGACAGAAGGTCCATATTTCCAGAGATTGGTACCAAGCAATTCCTTTGGGCTGCATCCACTCGATAGTATATTTGCGGGATTCATTGTATTGGGTACATGGTGCCAACTCATACTGGCAGTAAGTGATTGAATCTGTGCGATTCTGTTGGAAACGAAAACGTTGAATTTGGAATGTACTTCACGTAGTCAGGATAACACTATCGTCGAATCCGACAAGCAATAAAAACGACAGGTGAATTTAATGTGTGTACTTATAGATGAAATCAGTTGGGCTAATAGCAAGGCTGCAGACAACTGGATGAAAACAACGCTTGAGTACTTCCAGCTTTAATGATAATTATGATAATAAAATATATGTAAATTAAATTATTAATCATTAATAATTTATTTAATTATGTAATTAATAATAATTTTTAATCAGTAATGACTCTGTTATTATTATTGAATTTTCTAACAGTGTATTCACACCAAACCTAGTCAAGCAGATTCACTTTATTGTTCACATTGGCGATTTTGAATCAAGAATCAATTGTTTTTTGTTTAGGATGTACACACAAGTTGAACTTTGCGAGCGCGTTGGCTAAATTAAAACTAAACATTTGTGAAAAATACATGATTAAGAACATTTTGCAGTTACTTATTTTGTTGAAATTTAGAAAAAAATAACTATTTGAATTTTACTTACAAATGTTCATCAGCTGTTTCATGATGACCATGACCGAAAATGGGAAAAATAACGTAAAAAAGGCGGAAATTGTCCCGCACTAACTCGAGTGACCATTATTAGTTTGGAAATTAAGAGAAATCACTTCTTACAGTCCATTTACACTGCTTAAATTTTCATGATTTTCCAGCAGGTGTTACACTGTTTTCTTTTCTTGTTTTTTGGTGTCATTTTTTTCAAATTTTATATAATTGTCATAATTATAATCATGGGTCTCCAAACTTTTCAGCCATGGGGCCATAATGATTACTTCAGAGAGTTCCAAGGACCAACACCTGCCAGTATCTATAATTACTAGCAGAGGTCACAAATGAGAATCATCTTTTATTTTCAACGTAGATTACTCGGACAAAAAGTGAAAAATTGAAGCAACCTAGGTCACTCACAGAGCACAATAATTTGTTTTGCATATCACTTAAAAATGCTATGTGCCATCATCAGCTGTTTAATGATACACATGACGCAAAATGACCGAAAACTTGGAAACACTATCAAAAAACTACATTTTCTTGAAGTATGAAAGATGAGGTCATCAATCATTTCAATAATTTCTATTATATGCAAAAGATTTGTTGCATTGAAATATGTTAGATCAAATAACATTTTCTGATTTTTGTTTCGGGCAGCCTGCAATTTTCTTATAAACCAAGTAGATATATGCGATAATTTTGATCTATTATAATCGATTTAGACAGACCCTGCATCACGATGATACGCTTTGGTGTTTAGACAAGCCATTTCGTCTCATTAACACCATTCAGAGGTTGTTGTTGTAGAATGTGAAGGGGATCAATAGTCGCATCAAGAACTGATGTGCCTTGATATGAAAATTAATAATGGTCACTCTAGACATTTTCTGCTAGTGCTGCCAAGTTTTTCCTAGTGCTTCCAAGTTTTTTTGTATTTTTCCACCTGTCGCATGACTAAATAGCAGCTGATGACTCAAAACATTGTTAAGTAAACCATAAATTGTCAATTTTTTTTAAAGAATTTAATAAAATAAGTATCAGGAATGAAAAAGGGAATTGTAAAAACTATTTGCATATGTTGCAAAATGTCCTAAATCATGTATTTTTCACAAATTTTTAGTTTATATTTAACCAACGTGCTCGCAAGTTCCACGTGTGTGTATAACCAAAACAAAAAATAGCTGTTCGTGATGCAAAATATCCGGTGTGAACGAAAAACCCCATCAACGTGATGTACTTTGGTGTAAATTGCTTATTAAATCAACCGCATTAAGTAATAGTGGCTTAACAGTGAGCTAAGATTCGAATCTATGAAGATGCGACTATTGATTCGAGTTCCATTTGACAACAACAACTGGGAAAATGACACAATTGAGGGGTTGTTGTTTTAGATGTGATTTGATTAAGAGATTGATTAATCTCAAATTGATATGCTTAGATTCGGTTATTTCTAAGCAGTGTTGGGCAATTTTTCCGTGTAAGTTGGCAGCATTTTGATAATTTTGTCGTTTTGTGTGATTGTCAGGTGTCTTCTTCTTCCATTTTTGTTGCACGCCACACATAATCAAAACAAAAAACAGCTGTTCGTGATGCTAAAATAGCACTGTAAAAAAAGTACTTTTAAAACTGTTAAATGAAAAAAAAAAATGGTTCTTTTTCAACGAACAATGGCTCTTATCGTTTCACACGATTACCATATGGCTTGAAAATAACACCATATTCTTTCCAAAGAATGATGACAATTGAAGCATTGTATGCAATTTTATACAATATATGGATGACCTAATTGTCATTGGTTGTTGAGAAAAACGCATTATAATCATTTTTGAAATCTAAAAAGTCCTTCAGATTTTCGTGTTGTACATATTTGTGATGGCGAAATTTTCCTTTCGTCAGGTTTAAGAATTAAGTAAACAAATTATTACTTCACAGTAATTTTATTAAAAATATGTCTGTGACACGAAAAATACGTAACAAACGGCATACAGGATATAACGACATTTCTTGTAAACGTTAAATCTATACAGGTATTGCGTAAGGTAGTTGGAGTAGCTTCGTTGCAACCAGTGAAGCTATTCATGTTGCGATATATGCCTAAATAAACTCGTCTTGTCGTGCTGACAGAAAAATTCCTGCGGAGGAATAGAATAAAAAACTTACCCAGGCAAAATCTTGAAAATGCTCAAAGTATTTGTAATCATTAAAAAAAATGATGAACGAGTAGTGACTTTCCGTATTTAATTAAACATGGAATGAGAGTTATAGCAAGAATTAATATTAGCGACCATATACTAATGGAATTCTAGACTTATGGCAGTTCTTCCAAAGGTTTGAAACTGAAGCCGGTATAAATGGGATCATCCAACTTAAAACGACACCGAGCGAAAAAATTAGTAATGAGCGTTTTTGAGCAAACGGTGATTTTTCGCTGTGACTCGCTAGTCATAGTGACTCACTGTGATTCAGTGACTCAATCACAGTTTAGAACTACTATGATTTTAAAAGAGCAGTCATAGTTCTCACTATGATTGTGAAATCACTGTTTAGCTCACCACTTGAAAAAATCTTTGAAACAGTTGCAACAGAATATTTCAAAGAAATGGGCAGTAAATATTTAAATAAACTTAGAGTAGCGCAACTCAAGCCTAAGGATGTTGAAAAAATATCAATACATCGGTATTTTTATTTCAAAATACTGATATTTATGAGCGATGTATCGATATAAAATTCCAACTACGGAAAAGTATAAAATAAGATAGTTTTTTTTTTACCAACAAACGAACATTTATAAGTTCTTTTTATGATAAAAAATTACTTCTGTATACAAACTTACAAATTATTTAACAAATTACATTTTACAAAATTGTATTTGAAATATTAATTAATTTATAAATAAAAATCGTTTCACGTTGTTCTTCTTTTCAGATAATTATTTTCTGGTGTATTAGAAATAATGTATGTTGATTGGTGATTAGTAATGTGAGATTACTGAGCTAAAGGAAGCTAAATATACTAAATTATTAGAGCGTCAATATTCTCATTAAAAATGCACCTATATATCGAAATATCGATATTTTTTATTAAAAATATCATCACCGATATTGATATTGGCAAAAAATATTGATACGATATATATCGATATTTTTTCGCACTTCCGACAACCCTTCTCAAGTCGGTGACCATAAGGGTTAGGCCACGCATTGAGCGATTAGTGACTGAGCGATCGAGTATTGTGTCGACGTTGCTTGAGTTATTTAGTTGTAAAAATGCCTTTACCAATGAAATTCTCCGTACAGATTTTTGCATTGTTTACTCGTTGACCAAAAACAATAAATGAACAGGTGGACAGACCAACACTAAAACTTGAGTCATACTTTCCCGTACTCCACCACGATTAAGGAGATCCGTTCCAATTTATAAAAGTATGTACAATCAAAGATTTTGTTTTTTTTTTATATTATTTTGAGCTTTCTAAACCTCGATTTCATAGCTCTAAACTTAACAAATGCCTTTCTACCATGAAGGTTTTTTTTTAGTCAACGTTTGGTGTAAGCGCTCAGTGTGGCACCAAATAGATCTTGCAGGTAAACTGCATGATCGACAGTGTCGAAGACTTTCGCCAGATCTAATGTTACCACAACTGTCCTTTCGCATGTCCTCGCGTGATTGATCCATTGGCAATGTGCGTAGAACCACCTTACTTATTGCCGAGGTAGTGCTGTGCCCCTTCCTGAAACCATGCTAATGATGCGCAACAGTGATCTGTTCTGTCATTGTCAGAAGAATCAACGACTCTAGAACTATAGCCACTGGAGAAAGTATAGTAATTTGTATGTAGGAATTACCTAAATCTGCATCATTCCCTTGCTTCAGGAGAGGAATTACACTCGCTATCTTCCATACTTTAGGGACAACAAGTTAGAAGAATTAAAAAGCTTAATGAGGCACGAAATCGCTACTGGTCCTAGATGTTTGAGCATAAGCATCGAAATACCATCGGATCCCAGGGCCTTAGAAGGCTTCGCATTGCGGTTCGCAGTTATAACATCACTAGAGCTAAATTCATCCAACAAAACATGCGGTGTAATCTTCTTAAGCCTACGTATGGAAAACCGCTTCTCTCTGCCGAAATTGAGCGGCACATTTTTTTGTTTCCCATCAATCAAAACGAAAGTTTGAGCTTTACGCTGTTGGGCACCTGAATGGCTTCTAATTGTATCCCACAGCTTACGAGATCCAGGACTACAGGACTCAAGATGATGAAGCCATTTCACTCCACGGTGATCCGAGAAAAATTTTGCAATCTAAGGTTCATCTCCGCTAGGCGGTCATCACTTGGGTTAGTAGCCCGAACCTGATCACGTAAATTTTCGAATCATGCCAAGCAGCATCCAATGGAAAATTCGGTCTAAAAAGAGGGAGTTTACCTGCTGGAATACGCCTCTTAGCAGCTTTATTGATCGCGTACCTGATAACTTTCTCCCCCAATCTTGTATCATCAGGAAAAGGGAAGCGACTTAAGGTATGTTCTATCGACGCCTCAAAATCTCCCAATTAGCTTTTTCATGATTAATGTAAGCCCGATTGTCACAAAAGACAAAATCATCAGGCTTAGATACATCAATCAGAATCGGCACATGGTCGGAACTCAAAGCAATATCAACAGACTTAACGCAATATGCTAAAAGCGCTGCACTGATGGTAACGTCAGGAGAGCTGGCACAGGTAGGACTCATCCGGGTAACTGAATCCTGATTGATTACAATAAATTCAGATCCATCGATTTGATATGTAATGCTTACATCACGATAATCATTACACAATGGGCAGAACTAAAGTTCATGAAGTGCCTTCAGATCACTTAAAATGATACGGTGATCACCTTGAAGCACATGACCTAACATTGCATGATAGCCTGGACTACAGCTGTTCACATGGGGAAACTTAAAAGTTCACCAGCTCAATTTCAACATCGCCTCTTTATAGCCAGGCATGAAGGTAGGGAAAAATTTCTAAAATTCACCGTGCGATGAAAAATGAAAGCCACCCCCACTATTCGTACTTCTGTCTCGTCTAACTACAAAATAGTCCGCAAGGGACGACAGACCACATGAACTGTTAATTTAGTCTCCTGGAAGGCTGCTGTCAAGATATTATTCCGAACCATATAGTCAGCTGATTGATAGTAGTGATCTACGATCTTACCACGCAAACCATTGCAATTCAACTGCATGATCCTAAAAGAATCAAACAGCTGAGACGACGCTAGGCTACGAGCAATCGGTGTTGACAAATTTTGAGCGGAGTTGGTAGAGGTGACAATGTTCGATTGCTTACAGGTAGTGACAATGATTGGATGGAAATTTGTGAAGTACGATTGGTTAGAGACCTACAACAAGGCGCTATAAATTCGTTATCCCATCTGACTCTAAGGCCAGCACAACGCCTCACAGACAACCTATGACAACTATTGCATTCAACAGAGACAATATTGTATTGGATCGCATTGTCACAGATTGGACATACCCACTCCAAACGAGAAACAGAGCTGCAACTCATACTTTGCGGGCCACCAAAGGTGTTGGCGGCTATGGCCCCGGCTGAAATACAGGACTTGAGGTTGTGCACAACAAGGGGCTATATACTGTACCGACCCAGCCTTCAGGGATTTTAACCCAGAACAAATCTTCAGATGACACCATTCCATACAGCTAGAATATTGAAGAGAGGCAGAACTCTTACCAATACTGTATACGGAGCAGAACCAAATCTGGACCTGGACTCTGTTCAATACCAACATGGATTAAGAGGATTTTGATCTAACGCGTTAATGACTTTATGTCCTCTAGAGGGCGGCATATTCAATTTGTTGCTAAGAATATATATAGTTTTGAAATGTGCCCTTTCATTTGATACCCAGCACGGTATGAATATTTTTTAAATTCTTGTCTTATGTCCTTTAGATGGAGCCATATTCTCCATATATACATACCAGTCCTTTTTGCTTTACCTTAGTTGGGTAAAAACATAAAAACCTTTGTTTCATTTTTATTTATTCTACAGTTTCATTTTTGCATATTATTGTTGTGTCTCGGTTAGACGGGATTTACACGAGTGTCATTTAATCGTCAATTTTTCTTTGGTGATTTTTGCTTGTGTTCACACGAACGGTACGCGTAAAAATCTAACTTTTCCTAATACCTTTTCATTTATGTTCCTTTATGCAGGTGTGCGTTTTGCAGAGCAAAATTCCGCTCTTATTGGCTACTACATTCAGCATTTTGTATGCATCCTCACTCTACGCAAGCCAAACCAAAAAGAAGGCTATCATTGCCTATACCAAAAATGTAATACTCTTCACGCTCCTCCGGGTTGCATCCAACCTTCCCTTCTTAGCATCACTATATTCTCTCTATTACAGTTTGAGTATCAACAAAGAACACAGTTTGAGTAGCACTTTTATTGTACTTTTATGCTTTACAAGTTTGTCATTAAAATTGGGTTTGTATGGAAGGTACCCCTCTTGGTAACCCTAGGATTATGAAATTTACATGGTTGATGAATATGGATCAGAATCTTATAGTGTCCAAATTTTAGTTCGATACGTCAAAAAACTTTTTCTAATAAGAAAATTAATTTAAAGGGGGGTTTGTATGGGAGGTACCCCTTATGGTAACCCTAGGATCATAAAATTTACATGGTTTGCGAAAATGGACTAGAAACTTATAGTGTCTGTTTTGATGTTCTGTTGTCTTACAGAATTATGCACACAAAATTAAATTAAAAAAAGGAAAGAAAAAGAAACACAATAATTTTCCTTTAAATTCGTTCACAAATGATTAAGTATGTTTAATTTTATGTTTTCACTTCAAAGTCACAAAGCAGGATAAAATCAAAGTTTTAGTACATAAGTTATCAAGCTTGGGTTTGATTTCAGAAACAATAAAGAATAACGGAATTAATTATAATCTAGGATGATGAACAATGCAAGTTGTTGCTTTACAATAGCAGCTGCCGATAATAAAGCAGTAATAAGAGGAACAGTTGACAATATGATCAGTGGTTCTTCATTTATTTTACTTGTGTGGCGGGGAATGCAGCTGCCACAAACATCCTCCTCCCGTTGAAATCGCAGGGTTTCAACCGATGCTTCGTCTTACGGAAGTACCGCAACCTTTTTGGAGGCTCGCTTGATGAGGCCGTTGGCGGGGCGTATTATGACGACTCTTGCGACACCATCGCTGCCACATATGATGTCTTCGACGCGACCTAGTGGCCACTTTAGAGGGGGATAGTTTTCGTCCTTTATGAGCACAACATTTCCCGGCTGGATATTTGGAGCATTATGACGCCACTTGCCTCTTTGTTGCAGAAGACTCAGATAAGAAGTGATCCACTTCTTCCAAAATATTTGTTGCATGTGGCATATGTGTTGCCAACGGTCTAAATGGCTGAAGTTGATGTGAGAGATGTCAGGTTCCGCTATGGTAGTCAGTGGACCTTCTATTAAAAAATGACCGGGTGTAAGTACGTCCAAATCATCAGGGCTTTCTGAAATGAGGCAAAGCGGGCGTGAATTTATGATAGCGGAAATACGACAAATAAGAGTTCGAAGCTCCTCAAACGTCAAGACTGACGATCCAACAGTGCGACTAAAATTGGAATTTTGCGGATTTAACGGCTGCCTCCCATAATCCACCAAAATGCGGTGATCTAGGTGGAATGAACTTCCAATTGATTTCGTCGTTGATGCAGCTTTCAATCACTGCTTGATTGGGTAGTTGGTCTAAAAATAGCTTCCTTAAGGTGGCCAGCTCATTTTTGGCACCTACAAAATTTGTTGCATTTTCATACCAAATGGTATGTGGTTTGCCTCTCAGGCTAATGAAACGTTTGAGAGCAGCTATAAAGGCTAATGTGGATAAATCTGCAACCAACTCTAAGTGTGTAGCCTTAGTTGTGAAGCAGACGAATATGGCAATGTAGCACTTGATTGCTGGTCTAATGCGAGTGCATGACTTATAATAGAATGGTCCGCAGTAGTCAATACCAGTTGTGAAAAATGCTCTGGATGGTATCACACGTGGCTCGGGTAGGGAACCGATTATGTGCTCTGTAACCTTTGCCTTGATGCGGTAGCATCTCACGCATTTATTTATGATGCTGGATACTGTTTTACGCCCACCAATAGGCCAGAACTTCTGTCGTAATAAAGCCAATAAGGCTTGCGCTCCAGCATGCAAGAATTTGTGATGATAATACACAATTATCGTCCTTGTGTCAGGATGATCCTTTGGTAACAAGAGGGGGTACTTCGCTTCATAGTCTAGTTCTGAATTTTTTAGTCGACCTTCAACTCGAAGTAGGCCAAAAGTATCTATCCACGGATTAAGTGCACGAAGTCTGCTGTTGGTAGAAAGAATGCCTTTGCTTTCTATTAATTTATATTCGCAAAAGTTCATTTGTTGAATGTGCCTAATTAACAGATGAGTTCCCAACTTGATAAGATTTGCCGTTAAATCATGCACTGATGAGGATTCTCCATCATTTGGATGTGTAAATTTGTAAAGGTAACGACGTAGTTTTCCAAAGGAATTTCGAAACTTACTGCTGATTGATAAGTCGACTTGGTTTGTGGTGGAGATTAAAACTTTACTGCGCTTCTCGGGTAGATCTAAACAAGGTTCATGGTGTTTGGCCAACAGGTACGAGCTTGCAGAAGGACAGAAGGTCCATATTTCCAGAGATTGGTACCAAGCAATTCCTTTGGGCTGCATCCACTCGATAGTATATTTGCGGGATTCATTGTATTGGGTACATGGTGCCAACTCATACTGGCAGTAAGTGATTGAATCTGTGCGATTCTGTTGGAAACGAAAACGTTGAATTTGGAATGTACTTCACGTAGTCAGGATAACACTATCGTCGAATCCGACAAGCAATAAAAACGACAGGTGAATTTAATGTGTGTACTTATAGATGAAATCAGTTGGGCTAATAGCAAGGCTGCAGACAACTCCAACTTAGGCACCGTCAATGATTTTAATGGGGCCACTCTAGATTTGGCACAAAGCAGATGAGATGTGATGGCTCCATTTAACTCGGCTCGAAAATATACGCATGCGCCGTATGCTTCCAGACTTGCGTCACAAAACGAATGTATTTCATAGGAGGCTTGAGGTAACAATACGAAGCGTGGAAATTTTAGACTTTCCACGGCATGCATTTGGTTGATTAGCTTTGACCACGCAGCAAGTAATGACTGTGATAGGCTCTCGTTCCAGTGTAGTTTTTCTCTCCATAGAATCTGTAATAATATTTTAAATTTAGTGACTGAATGATTGGTGAAATCATAGACTCGTGCAACAGCTGAAAGGATGGAACGTTTCGTTACTGAGCCCCCAATTTTGAATGGTGAGAAACTGAATAGGAAATTGTCTGAGTTAGTGTCCCATGCCAAACCAAGCGCCCTTGTGATATTCGTGCCATCATGAAATTTCATGTACTGCTCGCAATCTGCATCAGCTTCTCCAGTTAATGCACTCCTTTCGTTTGAACAACAATTACGGATTGGAAAATTTCCACGTTGCAATAGAGCCTTGACTTGGTTTCGAATCTCCACGACTTCGCTGATCGAATCACCACCAGAAATCATATCATCAACAAAGAAGTCTCGGCGAATAATTTCGGATCCAAGAGGGAAAGATTTTTCTTTATCAATGGCTAACTGCTGCATAGCTCTTATTGCTAGAAACCCAGCAAATTTTGTGCCGTACGTGACAGTGTCCAGTCTGTAGACCTTCATTACATCCTCTGGGTTCTCTCGCCACAGAATGCACTGCAAATAACTATCAGGATCCGTAATACGCACGCAGCGGTACATTTTGCATATGTCTCCACATAATGCAACCTTAGAAAATCTGAAGCGAAGAAGAGTATAGAATAAATTTTGCTGAATTGTTGGTCCAACGAGTAATAAGTCATTAAGAGCTTGTGCTATCAAGTTTACGTACGCAATGATGTGGAAGAAAGTATGTTGGACAATTAGGCATTACTTATATTGGAGTCATGTGTCCTAAATTTGGCCGACGCACATGAGGTCAAAAAATAAGCCAGCGCCACTTAAATCATCTACGCGTTGAGAAGATGCAAATTGTGGGTCTGCCAACCTTATATTTTGTGGTATATCCCAGCTTGAAGTGTTTAAATCACAACTTGGTTGGTAATCGGTTATGCTTGGGGTGACAATAGCTGAGGCAACAGAGCAGTAACTTCCATCTTGCGATTATATAACAATTTCGACGCACTTGTTCACAGAGACATTTGATTCACCAATTCCAGAAACAGTAATGTGTGCATGGTCAGTCCTAAGTTGCAACTGAGTAGCAATGAGAAGTAATGAAGTTTAACTGCGATGCTGAATCCAGAATTGCGCGGCAAGGAATTAACATTCTAGATCGATTTTTAATACAAATTATTGCGTTGGCAAGCAACACAAAACTAGGCAAGACTTTAGGAGGTGATTGAGAATGGGCTGAAGACACAAGTGTGGATTGCGATACTATTTGATGAGGAGGAGCAGCAGGCATTGTTGCCGTAACTGATGATGAGAAACTAGGTGCGTTTGCATTCAAATGTAATAATGAATGATGCCTACCCTGGCAGTGTCTGCAGCTTCTTGATTTACAACGAGGCACCATGTGTCCTTTGCGTAAGCAATTGAAACATAAACGTAATTTCCTTACTTCTTGGCAGCGTGTGCTTGAGGATGAATTTAGAAATCGTGAACAATTGCTAATGAAATGTTCCTTTGAATCGCAAAAGGTACAAGATATTACAAATGGTACATTTGAAGAAGCAACTAATACATTTGATTTGAATTTTTTTTTCTCACCTGCTGGCCAGGTGTTTGCGATACCTTGTCATTTTCTAAATTCTCTATCATCCTACATCTCTTGTCCAAATAGGCAACCATGGCACTCCAAGGCGTGAGTTCCTTTATTGATAGATCTTCTTCCCATTTTTCTTGAGTCCGAGCATCTAGTTTTTTCACAACCATATGGACTAGCAACCCATCAAGAATTTGTTGAGGAGTAGCCAATGCATTTAGAGCTCGAAGATGTGCATTGACTTTATCACTCAACTCGCACAAACCGCTCTCCAAGCCCATCTCAACACCCCTAAGCCCAAAAATTGCCTTTATGTGTGCCTGAAAATGCAAAAGTTTATTAACAAAGCGGTTAATAAAGCCTCATCATAATTTCTGTCGCTTGGTTCTAATGGTCGAATTATCTCGAGGGCAGCGCCTGATAGACTGAAACGTAGATGCTGCATCTTTTCCAGCTTTCACATGAACGGATCCTTGTCGACTGCAGCCAGAAATGTTGCGTAGAAGGATGGCCAATCAGCATAATCTCCATTAAACACAGGAAGTTTTTTTTCCGGGAGCCTTGATTGTCGAGTTGAATAAGTTGTCGTATCATCCATGGCGAAATGATTTATTGTGGATCAGTGGTCGTTACTTTGCCTTTGCCGTGCTTTCAACTCACGCGATACCTTTGCCTTAACTGAAAGATAGATTGATGAGAATTCAAATTGATTATTTGTTTCAAGTTGGCTGGGAACAGCTTTCTATAGATTTGATTGCATTTCATCAAGGCCAGCCTTCAACTATTCAATGAACTCTGCTCTCACTGCAAGCTCAGCCTCGTCGAATTTTGCGATCTCATCGGATGTTAAAAATTCATTTAACGCATTTAGTTGAAGGCAAATGGAGTCACACTTTACCGCATAAAAACTGGTATTTAAATTTGCCTTTTGTTTGTATGGCATTTTGATTAGAATAAACTGTACTCAATATCTGTTGTTATGTACACGCACTAAGTTTGCGGTTTCTATGCATACAACTGAACTGCATGAAAACAACGGTAGTTATATGCACCCAATGCACTTCACTGTGCATGTATGTATGTATGCGCTGAAGACACAGTATTTCTTCACGCGCCGTTATGTTTAGCGATTTCTGTTATGTAATGTATTCGTATATGACCACCGGTAGCACTGGTATATACGTACGACCTTGTTCAATGACTTTGATTATGCTGAGGGCTTAGACACGTGTGAAATATGCACAAGCTTATGTTTTTAGTGTCAATGTAAGTGAAATTGCTATGTCACAATATATAGCAATTTATATGGCAGTTGCATCTGTTGTTTTACTGAAACTATGCTCACAAAACTAAATTAAAAAAGGAAAGAAAAAAAAACACAATAATTTTCCTTTAAATTCATTCACAAATGATCAAGTATGTTTAATTTCATGTTTTCACTTCAAAGTCACAAAGCAGAATAAAATCAAAGTTTTAGTACATAAGTTAACAAGCTTGAGTTTGATTTCAGAAACAATAAAGAATAACGGAACTATAAAAATCTAGGATGATGATCAATGTATGTTGTTGCTTTACAAAGAGCAGCTGCCGACAATAAAGCAGTGGTCAACAATAAGAGGAGAGTTGACAATATGATCAGTGGTTCTTAATCTATTTTATTTGTGTGGCGGGGAATGCAGCTGTCACCAACAGTGTCCAAATTTCAGTTCGATAGGTTAAAAACTAAAAAAAAAAAATCATAATAAGAACATTAATTTAAATACGGGTTTGTATGGAAGGTACTCCGATTCGGCTGATTCCGACATATGATCAGCGTATGGTAAGAAGAAACCTATGTGCAAAATTTCAGCTCCCTAGCTCAAAAACTGAGGGACTAGTTTGCATACATACAGACGGACTGACGGACTTGTCTAAGTCGACTCGTCTCATCGAGCTGATCACAAATATATTTGTGGCAACTCCAAATTAGGAATCTCACCACGATCGAAATTAGAGGATCTCACAATACTATTGTGCATAAGTTTCTTACTATTGCGAATAAGTTTTACCTATAGTGCATTAAAAATTAATTTAGAGTAGACACGTGATAATGATTAGAGGTTAATTGAAATTCTGATTCTGGCGCGGTAGGTGCTTTCGGTACCACTTCAACACTCACAATTACTCAAGACAGTGAGGTGGACATGGTTCACGCGAGATTGCCGATACCACAAATGAGCAGCACTAACATCGAGGCTTGGTTCACCTCCATGGAATTTTGGATCATCGCATCTGAAATCAGAGACGACCGTAAAAAAAAGGCAACCATACTAGCAGCGCTGGACACAAACATCATCTCGCTACTGAGCGATATGATTGCGGCATTGCTGACCACCAACGGTTTCGAATACATTAGACGCCGTCTTAAAACACTATTGTCTGAGCTACCTCTTGGAGATAGAAAACCATCAGATTTATATTTTGAGATGAAGCGAGTGGCAGGGACTACTTTAAGTGATGCAGCATTAAAAGGCTTATGGACAAAGCGCCTCCCTGAAGTTGTTCAGCCAGCATCTTCTGAACCCCCGCAGAATTTGTGAAGATCGCAGATTCTGTAATGCATACAGTCGCCAAATAGCAACACGTTCAGCGTTTCACAAACAGATAGCCTCTCCGAAATGCGTGCAGCGGTTGTCGAACTCAACAGGCGTATAGACAAGATGATACTTCCTTCACGAGAACGAAATCAGAGCTGCTCAAGATCCCGTCAGCACTCCCGACATCGCCAACCAAATTATGAGAGTTCCCAAATCGGTATGTGCTGGTACCACGCAAAGTTTTGCCGCAACGCACAGAGTTGCCGTAGTCTATGAAAATTCAGAAACTCGTCTGCCAACACAACGTAGGCGGGATCAAATGAGCATCGGTCCTGACTGCAAAAGGACGTGGCGAGTCCTAGCGAAGATTCTGCCAATGAACGTACAAGTTTCCGCTTGCAGGTGAGTGACATGATTTCAAAGAAAAATTCCTCGTTGACACGGGTCGATTTTGCCAATAACCTCAAAGACGTTCAACATACGTTCGACTACTATACAACTGTATGCTGCGAATGGTACATCTATTAGGGTCATTGGTGAAAAGCATGTTAAACTTGATTTAGGCCTCCGACGCGAATTCTGTTGGTCTTTCGTGGTCGCCGACGTGTCGAGTCCTATTATTGGTGCAGACTTCATTCGACATTACGATCTTCTTGTTGACATGCGTCGCAATCATCTCATAGACAATATAACTTCCTTTAAATCGTCAGCTACAACTACAGTTCCATTCTCTGCCGCTTTCAACATCAATAGCCCATTTGCCAATTTATTAGCGGATTTCGCAGATATTACTAGACGCCCATTGTGCGGCACTGCTACCAACGCAATCGTTGTCCATCGAATTGAGACTAAAGGGCAACCGGTACACTCTCGCCCAAGACGACTTTCGGCGGAGAAATTAGCAGCCGCCCGAGCCGAGTTTGAGTTTCTAATGAAAACTGGAATTTGTCATCCTTCAAGTAGCAACTGGTCGAGCTCTTTACACAAGGTTAAAAAAAGTGATGGCACCTGGCGTCCATGTGGTGATTACCGCGCCCTAAACGCACAAACACTACCAGACCGCTATCCGTTACCGTATTTAACATTTCGGCTTATTTGAGTTTATATATTACTTTTGGTTTATGCAATTCAGCACAAACTTTTCAAAGAGTCGTCAACGAAGTTGTGTTGCATCTTTCTCTCCTGAACAACACCGGAAAGACCTACGAGATGTTATCCAACGCTTACGACACAACAAACTTACTATTAACCTAGGGAAATCCGAATTTGCAAAAAGGGAACTAAAATTCTAGGTCACTTAGTCGACTCAAAAGGAATACAGCCCTTGCCAGAGAGATGACATTATCAGCAATTTTCCGAAACATCCATTGGTGAAGGACCTTAAAAGATTTTCAGCTATGTCAAACTTTTATCGCAAGTTCTTGCCAAACGCAGTTTCATACTAACAAGTTCTTCGAGAGATCACGTGAGGCAACAAAAAAAATGATCTTTCGCCACTTGCTTGGACCGCGGAAGCCGAACACGCTTTTCAACGGTGTAAGGAAGAGCTGGCTAATGCAACATCACTTGTTCACCCAGAACACAAAGCTCAACTAGTGCTTCACACGGATGCCTCAAATACAGCTCTAAGCGCCGCACTACACCAAAATCTCAACGGTATTCTTCAACCATTGGGTTTTTACTCAAAGGCACTTTCCAAGGCCCAGCGTAACTATAGCACATTTGACCGAGAATTGACTGCGATATACTAAGGCGTATGCCATTTTCGCTACATGATCGAGGGGCGCAGATGTTGCATCGTCACCGACCACCGTCCTTTAATCTACGCTTAAAAAAAAAAGCTAGATAAAGCATCGCCTCACCAAATTCGTTACTTGGATTTCATCGGTCAGTTTCCAACCGACATACGTCATATTCCTGGCAAGGACAACGTCACAGCCGACCTTCTATCACTGATTCAAGTCATCACGAAACCAATCGACTTCATGGTAATCGCTGCAGCCCAGCAAGATGACAACGAACTCAAAGCGCTTTTAACAAAAAACGGCAAGCATCCTTGTTCTCTTCATTTAAAACCTTTTCCAATTCCAGGCAGTGACGCTCAGCTGATATGTGATACATCAAAATCGAAAGTTCGCCCGTACATTCCAAAGCAGTTTCGAGCTACAATAACCGCTTCAGTATAAAACCTAGCGCACCCAGGTGCCCGCATGACGACCAAATTATTGACAGATAGATTTGTTTGGCCTGGCATCAAGAGAGACACTACCAGTTTTGTGCAGAGCTGCATAAGTTGTCAACGCTCTAAGGTATACTGCAACATACTCTCTAGACCAACGAGATACGAACCTCCTGATGCACGGTTTAGTCACATAAATATCGATATCGTTGGCCCGTTTCCATTGTGTGAAGGGCAACGATATTGTCTCACGATGATCGACCGCTACTCTCGATGGCCAAAAGTAGCACCAATTCCTGACATTACAGCAGAATCGGTCGCAAAAACCATTGTGACACATTGGATCTCACAATTTGGAGTCCCAGCACAAATAACAACAGATCGTGGCAGACAGTTCGAGTCTTCGGTTTTCAGCGAATTGATGATCCTCATCGGAGTAACTCATTTTCGAACTGCACCATATCGCCCGCAATCAAATGGCCTGATTGAGAGGTGGCATCGTTCACTTAAAGGAGCTATTCTTTGACACGACGTCAACAAGTGGACGCAGTGTTTACCCACCATTCTACTTGGCCTACGAGTCGTCTTCAAGCCGGACATCAAGGCATCACCAGCGAAGCTTGTCTATGGTACCACGCTAAGGTTACCAGGGGAATTTCTCACTACAACCAAAACACCGACAGTTACCAGCAAATCTGTGAAAGATTTTTTAAAATTAATGCAAAACCTGCGCCCGACGGACACAGTATTCCATAGTCCTCCACATTCATTTCTCCGAAACTCGAATTGGCTGCTCATGCTTTTGTCCGCAATAATTCAGTCCGACCTTCCTTGACCCATCCGTACGATGGACCGTTTGAAATTTTAAGAAAATCACAAAAGTTTTTCAAACTTCTCATAAAGGGACGTAAAGCCAACATCAGCATCGACAGGTTGAAGCCTGCCTTTACATCGTCGACTGGACTGGAAAACCGAGATCCTCAACCAGCATCAACGAAACCTTCCCGTTCTGGCCAAAAGATCAAATTTGCCAACAGCACTGATTTCGTCTAGAAGGGGAGTACTGTGGCAACTCCAAATTAGGAATCTCACCACGATCGAAATTATAGGATCTCACCACACAATTGTGAATTAAGTTTCTTACTATTGCGAATAAGTTTTTACTATTGTGAATTGAAAATTGATTTAGAGTAGACACGTGTTAATGGTTAGAGGTGAATTGAAATTCTGATTGACACCAGTCAGATTGCTACGTATTAAAAATAATAAAAACCATTACAACAAAAATAAAAGAACCATCAATAAATAAACCAACATAGCAAAGACAGCCAAATATACCTTATGTGGTCTGCGATGTCTCCTTTTGTGTGTTACAAACTTCACAACAAACTTATAATACTATTCACTCCCGTAAAGAGTATAAAAATTGTGAAAAAAAACACGAAAAACGCGAAAGAAGACGAAGAGAACGTCAGCGCTGACTTTTACGATTGCGTTTTCAGATCATCACAGCCTCCGCCTAATACTTCGCTTCCCTTACCAACTAAAAAAGTTTTCGCAGAGCCTATAGTGTAAATGGGCTTGTGAACAATTTGATGTTTCTATATTCGCATACTTCGGTCTTATGCGTATTGCCTTTTGTCGTGTTTGCTTTGAGGGATACGCACATTTATTCCCTATTGCTCTGCGTTACTTCTCGACTTTCTTATACTCATTTTTTTTAAAAGTAATTTGTAAGCGGTTTATGATGTCAACAAGTGTACTTTCGTGCTCCTAGATGAAAAAGGAATTAGTGAAAATCAAAGTATATTAATATCAGCATTGGCTGTTACATTACCGGGATCCTACCTGTAATTGGGTAAGTTCCGATTTTTTCATTTATTACAATTTTTTAAGAAAACACTTAACTTATTTGGTTTTCTATTTATTTCCAAGTACACATTAGCAGTTCGTATCGCACACATGACAATTTTTTCCTTTGTTATACCTAAACGGATTTTTTAATTAAAATATTGACGTCAATAAGAAATGACGGCAAAGCCATTTTTAATTAAGCGAATCAATTTAAATCTAAATTTGAGTGTATAAAGAAGCCAATATCAATGGGAAACTTAAACCAAAGGTAACGCTTTCATGGAGCGAACAATGCACAACTCCGAACCTTATTACTTTACAAATCCCGATTACAAAAATAACACAAACAAACACAAACACAACTACAACAACAACCACTTACTTCGCTACAACGAGTACCTCAACCTCTTCTTCTGGTATTATGGCGAGAACGACTTAGAAAGCCGTATCTCCTCTTGTTGCAAACATTGCTGAAATAGAAATTCCACCAAATTCAAAGGCGAATGCAGTAAAAAGTGGACAGCAGCAGATATAGGAAACTCCAAAATCCAAATGGCAGTGCAGATTGAGGTCGATTGATACGTCCAAAGTGTAAACTGGGCTGGCTGGGAACAAAGAAAAACCAGAAAGAAGGCTATCATTGGCTGTGCCAAAGATGTAATACTCTTTACGCTCCTCCGGGTTGCATCCAACCTCCCTTTCTTAGCATCACCATATTCTTTCTGTTACAGTTTGAGTATCAACAAAGAACACATTTTGAGCATCAACAAAGAACACAGATTGAGTTGCATTGTATTTTTATTGCACTTATACTCTTTATAAGTTTGTCATTTAATGTGAGTTTATATGGGAGGTACCCTTGCTGGTAACCCTAGGATAATGAAATTTACATAGCTGATGGACACAGATCAAAAACTTATAGTGTCCAAATTTCAATTCAATAAGTCAAAAAACAAAAAACTTTTCTAATAAGAAAACCTCCTAGGATCAATAAATTTATATGGCTGATGGATACGGAACAGAAACTTATAGTGTCCAAATTTCAATTCAATAAGTCAAAAAACAAAAAACTTTTTCTAATAAGAACATTAATTTAAAAGGGGGTTTGTATGGGAGGTTCCCCCCTAGTGGTCCGATTCGAAACCTGTGTACAAAATTTCAGCTCTCTAGCTCAAAAACTTTTTTTTACCAGGAGTGGTACCTCCCATACAAACCCAAATTAAATGACAGTCTTATAAAGAATAAATCTACAATAAAATTGCCACTCAAACTGATGTGATGCTCAGAAAGGAAAGTTGGATGCAACTCGGAGCAACGTGAAAAGTATTACATATTAGGCATAGCCAATGATAGCCTTCTTTCTGGTTTTTCACTCAGAAAGTAATCGTTATTCTTTTTTTTTTTTTTCTCAATAAATAAACGTTATTCTTGAGTTTTTTTTTTCTCTATAAATAAAAGGTTGCTTTGCATAAATGAAAGTAAAGATGTTTAAATCAACTATACCAGAAATACGAAACGCAAACAGATATCGTTTGCTTGAGAATAGAAAAATCAGCCAATCTCAAGAAATACGCTTAAAAATTAAAAGATAATTTTCAATTTTAATCACATTTATGATCGCCCATCCCCCTTGTTGACATAAGCGCATCATGACAAAATTCCTCTTACAGGCTTCATCACTTCCCATATTTTCAGAATGTATAAATTACTTGGCGATACAACTTTTGAGTCAATTGATACTATATTAAAAACAAAGGCGACAAAATTTCATTACAATTCTGAAAGAGCGTCAGATTGTGACATGAATCCGCTCTTTAAAAACGTTTCAATGTTAATGACCGCGTTCCAGCAATAACATACAGCCGTTGCCGTGTGAGTGCAGTATCGGATATCGTTGATATACCTAATCATTTAATTTGTGAGCCTGTAAACATCATAAATAATATATGTATTTAGAAATATTTCAGAAACCATTTTATCTACTGACATTTTGAATTCAATCGGTCAACTTTGACCCTAGATGGCGCTTTTAACTTTGGTCGCTAGATGGTGTTTTTTTAACTTTTCACTTTGCCCACTAGATGGCGATTTTTAACTTACACTGTGGCGGTGCTCTGGGAAGACGTTGAAATGGGCCACAGGATCAGGTCTAAACGTTAACCCAAGCAAGACAGAACTGATGCTTTTCACAACGAAAACGAAAATATCGACTTTCTCCTTCCTCTTCTGAATGGACAACAGCTTATGCTGGACGCAAAACTCAATTCGAAATCCAATATAGAGCTACGAGCTAGGAAAACATCTGTGGCCTATTACTCTTGCAGAAGAGTGCTTGGTCAGAGCTATGTCGAGCTTTTAATTGGACATTTATTTTGGCAGATGTTAAATCAAGGATCATCGGTGCTGGTTTCTTAACACACTATGGATTGTGCATTCACTTCAAATCAAAACGTCTTTCAAACTTTGTGACTTAACTCAATACAGTGGAACTCATTTTCAAGAATGATCAACAAAGCATTCAGACCATCAACTCAGATTCCGAATTTTGTCACATGTTAGATAAGTATACAAAACTTACACAAATCAATTTCTATCAATTACCAACAGCTACTACTGTTTGTCATCAAATAATTACAACCGGCCCACCACCTGTGGCAGAATCTAAACGTCGATATACAGGAGAAAAATTGGAGATTATCAAAAGAGAGTTCAAAAACCTTCTGCAAAGTGGCATCGTTCGTCCGTCAAACAGCCCTTGGTCAAGCCCAATTCACTTGGTCAAGAAGAAAACCGGCGGCTGGAGAGCTTGCGGCGACTACAGGAGACTTAATTCATGCACACAACCTGACAGGTATCCGATACCATATATTGACGATTTAAGTGAACGACTTCACGGAAAATCTGTGTTTTCAAAGATTGATATTCAAAAAGCTTACTATAATATTCCAATGAATCCTGAAGATATTCAGAAGACTGCAGTCAACGCTCCGATTGGGCTGTTTGAGTTTATCGTAATGCCCTTCGGTCTTAGAAGCGCTATTCAAACATTCCAACGTAACATGGATTCCATATTTCGAGATGATGATTTTGTATTTTGCTATCTTGATGACATCCTGGTATACTCCAAAGGTAAATATGAACATCACAAACACCTACAACACGTTCTGAAAAAACTGAAAGGAGCCAGTTTGTCGATCAACGCTTAAAAATGTGAATTCGGCGCTGGAGGAAGCTTTCGAAAAGTGTAAATCAAGTCTTGCACAAGGAACTTTTTTACATTTCATGGAACCAAATACACTATTTATTTTGACAACTGATGCTTCAGACATCGCAGTGGGTTCACAGCTCCAACAGCTAAGTATAAATGAAATTAAACCAGTTGAATTTTTTTCCTCAAAACTCAAACAAGCTCAAAAAAGTTACAGCACATATGACAAGGAGCTTCTGGCGATATATTTTGCCATCAAACATTTTAAACATATACTTGAAGGTCGCGAATTCGTAATTCAAACTGATCACAAACCTTTAATATATGGTTTTCAACAAAAACTTGACAAGGCATCGCCAAGGCGAATTCGTCAACCTAACTACATTGCAGAGTTCACAACAAAGATAATATACGTGTCTTGCAATGGCAATGACAACGTGGTGGCAGATGCATTGTCTAGGATTAACCAAATCGACATGCCTGTAACTGTGTCCTTAAAAGACATTCAAGCGTCTCAACAAGAAGATGATGAAATTCAACAACTCCTTACTCGTACTAAATCTTTAAACTGCAACTTATTAAACTACCACCTGACATCGAAGTACACTACGATGCATCTACTACAGTACTACGTCCTTACATTCCAAAACCTCTCCGTAGACGTATCTTCACAATAATTCATACACTATCGCATCCCGGCAAACGAGCGTCCTTCAAGCAAATTCATAAGAAATATGTTTGGCCGGCAATGGGATCTGATATAAACAAGTGGGTAAACGAGTGCAACAATAGTCAACGATCAAAAATACAACGCCATAACAAACTCACGCCTGAACATTTTCGACCGATTGATCAGAGATTTGAGCATGTTCATATTGATTTAATCGTCGTTCCAGAGTATGATAGACAGATTCACAACGTGGCCAGAAATAGTACCTGTACATCTCAGCCGATACAGTAGCATCAGCATTCTATCGAGCGTGGATCGTCAGATTCGGTGCCGCAAAAACAATATCAACCGATCAAGGCACATAATTCGAATCTGCGTTATTTCTGGCACTCACACAAATGGTAGGAGCACAACGGATACGTACTTCTCCGTATCTTCCGGCCTCCAACAGTATGATAGAACGATGGCATCGGTCCCTCAAAGCTGCATTGATGTGCAACCGTGCAACACCATGGTTACAGATTCTGCCGTCAGTCCTATTGGGTTTGCGCACATGTTGTAAGGAAGACATCAACGCGTCGGCGGCAAAAATGTTATATGGCACAGAGATCCGACTACCTGGCGAATTTTTTTCACATACAGACGAACCGCCTGATCCAACACAATTCTAACACAAGTTCAGGGAACATATACGTCAGATTCGACCTGTTTCTGCTGCACACCATGCAAACAAACCAATGTTCCTTCTTAAAAACTTATACACATGCAGTCATGTATATCTTCGCAGCGATCATGTCAAACGTCCTCTCGAAGCACCATACACTGGTCCACACATGGTAAAAGAACGGATCAGTGATCGTCTTTTCGCCATAGATGTCAATGGTACAACACACGTAGAAAGACTAAAACCAGCGTTCGGTATTGTAGATCCAGAGTGGACGCCAAAAGCAATTCAAACGTATACACGAGTTCCTCAACTGACGGAACGAAAGGTGAAATTTCAGTTACAGCAACATCATCACCAAAAGCCATCCTCACATCAAGCATCAGCAATTTGACTATGAATATAAAAAATAAGATAATAATCGTGCGAACACTAAAGGGGGAGTAGCTGTGGCGGTTACGGTTGCGCCTTCTGACGTTAGTACTAGTTAACTTTTCGACATGCTCACCAACAACAGGTCTACCAACACTGATGCGGCAGAGTCAATTGTTATGTCTAGGAACACTGGTCTCTCGTTTTTCTACTAGTGTACTACCGACACCACGTTTTTAGTAAAAGAGAAATAAATAAACTGATTTAACAATAATCGCAACAAATATACATTGTTGAATAGTTGATGTTGGCATAAAGCCACAATACTATAGGATTTTACTATATTTTATTTTAATTTTATTTTAATTTTACTCAATTGGTAGGCACGCGTCTTTTCTTACAAGGATTTTTAGTATTATTATTTTTTTGTTAGTGTTAGTGTTCAGAATTCTTGATTTCTTACTTTTAGTGTTAGTCATTGTTTCACTGGGCGCATTAGTGTTGTGTAATTTCTAACAAAAAGTGCTGCCAGGTGCACTATACCGAAAGGTGGTGGTTACGGTCGCCACAGATAAAGATGCTTATCAGCAAATGTGACTCTTTTGCGGGTGTACGTTTTCAACGGCGGTTCCAATTCGTCAGGTTCCTTTACAACAAATGCGGGTTTCAGTAGCTCAACAGACACATTCGGATTTTTCTCCCCGATTCGTACTGTAAACACGCGATCGCTAAGTCGGTTTTTAACTTCAAATGGGCCAGTATATATGTTTTTATGGACATGGACGATGGTCAGAAAGAACATGTACTAGAAAGCTCGATTCATCCTAAGCAAGATTTCTAAGAATGATGATTGATGAAGTCACTAACGGCAGTAAGAAGGTGTTAGAGAAGTGGGGGATTTGAACCCATGTTAACGGAGCTGGTGATGGAACACATTTTCTCTGATCTGGGCTCTTCACCACCCGGTTTCGACTCTTCTGAGGTAATCCGTTGCTGTAGGGTGATCAGGTGCGACGATCGACCGTCTATGGAGTTCCTGGGCAATTGCATTGCTGAGATCAGCAATGCTTGGGAAGGCTTAAGGCTAAAGCTCATCCCGGCTTGGAACATTCCAAGGCGACCGAAAGCTCGCATTTGGTTACCTGTCATTAAGCTGGACCACGGCAAGGTACTACAGCTTCTGCAGCGACAGAATCCTGCCATGCCCATGAGTGATTGAGCTGTAATCAAAGACGAAGGTCAGCAAAAGAGAAGCATGTCTCTGCTCCTCTCCATTATCGAAGATTCCGTTAAGGAGTTGGAGAAGTCTGACTACAAGATGAGGTTTGGCGTAAGGTGCGCCAAGCTTATGATTTTCCGGCCGTCAGACGAAGAGCCTGACGACATGCAGATTGCCAACAGGCTGATGGACGGTATGGTGCTTCAGGAGGAAGCCACCAGTACACCGAAGAGACCTGCCGATGCTGAAAGTCGTGCAGATTAATCTTAAGCATTCTAAGAATGCCTCGGATAATCTTGCCGTCTTCCTAGCTCAGGATGACGTTGACATCTGCATCATTCAAGAGCCTTGGGTCAGAGGCACTGACATTCTAGGGCTCAAAAACATAAGGTACAAACTTCTCTACACTAAGGTATGTGGCAAGCTTAGAACATGTATTTTGTTAAAAAAACATTATCAATGCTTTCCTTTGTCCTCAATTCTGCACAGGTGATTTGACAGTGGTAAAAGTCGAAATGGCAGATAAAAAAGATATGCTGGTAGCATCTGTCTACACGGCGCACAATAGGGACGCACATCCGGACGAGGTTGTGCAGTTGTCCGCCAGTGCAACATCCACCAACGCTACCCTACTCCTGGGATGCGACGCCAATGCACGCCATACGCTATGGGGAAGCACCGAGAATAACGAAAGGGGTGAGTCGCTTTTTAATTTTATTAGTAGTTCCAGTCTGTTAGTTTGCAATAGAGGAAATACTCCAACCTTCACATTCCCTAGTACAGAAGGCTTCCCGGGGTGGGAAGAGGTACTAGATATAACTCTTCTGTCCGAAAGTCAGAGGTTCAGGTTGAAAACTGGGGAGTGTTCAACAAAAGATCTTTCTCGGATCACAGTACTCTACAATTTGAATTTGAAGACAACGGATTTTGTTCCATTTAGAAACCCACGTAATATAAAATGAGATGTTTTTACAATGGTAGCTAAATCGAAACTGAATACCTTTACATGCTCAAACATTGACGCCAAGGAAGAAATTCAAAGGAGGGTTAAATATCTTGAGGAAGCTTTCAGCAAAGCGTACAAGATATCCTGTCCAATTAGACGGAGCCATAAAAGTTTCCCACAGTGGTGCAGCGAAGAGCTTTCGAAGCTCAGAGAGAAAACGAGAATGCTCTTCAATCAGTGTTCCATGGATAACAACTGGCAAGTCTGTCTCAAGACTTACAAAAAAGCCATCAGGAAAAAGGAAGATGGAACATGGACAGAATCATCTGCTGAGACACTTGACCTCCTACTCAAAACACATTTCCCCGACTGCAAAGATGCAACAACTGATTTGGAAGTACCCGTACGGTTACGGCAAATTTCACGAGTCGTTGATTCGATCTTCAAAGAGGACAAGATCATGCACTCAATCAATACGTTTTCGCCCTATGGACGGAATTCTTCCGATAATGCTACAGAAGCTACGGGACAAGGTAGTTCCGTGGCTAAGGTTGATTTTTAAGGCATGTATTCGTCTAAACCACATACCAATGAGTTGGAAAAGAGTCAAGGTAGTCTTCATACCAGAGGCCGGGAAAATTGGTCATGAGACTGCAAAAGATTTCAGGCCAATCAGCCTAACATCGTTCCTCTTGAAGACGATGGAAAAGGTATTGGAGCTCCATCTTCGATCCATTATTGATAATTTTCCCATCTCGACTTGCCAACACGCATACCTCAAGGGTATATCCATGGAAAGTTTTCTAACATGCTTAAAACCAGAACACTGCAGTCAGAATTAGGAAACTCGATTCTAACCAGATATATATGTCAGTAGAGGGACACCATAGGGCGGGGTAATTTCTCCACTGCTGTGGCTGTTAGTCATAGATAACATTCTCAAGGTTTTAAAGGAGACAGGGGCGCGGGTAGTCGCCTATGACGACGACGTTGTGATCATGGTATCAGGGATGTTTCCTAGTGTGATAAGCAACATCATGCAAGGTGCTTTGGGGGGAATGTTGAAATGAGCTACAGGATCTGATTTAAACGTTAACCCAAGCAAGACAGAACTGATGCTTTTCACAACGAAAAACAAAATACCGACTTTCTCCTTCCTCTTCTGAATGGACAACAGCTTATGCTGGACGCAAAACTCAATTCGAAATCCAATATAGAGCTATGGGCTAAGAAAGCCTCTGTGGCCTATTACTCTTGCAGAAGTTTGCTTGGTAAGAAATGGGGCCTACGCCCTTAAATAACAGTATGGATGTACATAGCGATAGTACGTCCGATTCTTACATACGGGGCAATTGTTTAGTAGCCATATCTAAGAAAGAGCTATATAGTGCACAAACTTAGCGGTGTGCAGAGGTCAGCATGTGTAGAAATCACAGGAGCCATGCTTACGTGCCCCACCGCAGCACTGAATGTACTACTATATCTTCTCCAAATTCACCTCTGTATCAAAAACATGGTCTGCAACAGCGCCGTAAGGTTAAAGGAGACCGGCTGCTGGGCAGAACGATCATATGGACACAGTAAAATACTAGGAGTGGTTAATAATCCTAGGTTCAAGAGAACGACAGACTATATAGCGCACAATAGCTTTGAGTGCGACTTCAAGGTAAAATTTCATACCAGGATGGATTGGAAAGAAAACAGTTTTCAGAGTGATTTTGACATTTCAATCTTAACGGATGGGTCGAAGATGGAATGCGGTGTAGGAGCAGGGAGCAGCTTAGACGACTCTTTCCGACTACCCGACGGGGCCTCAGTTTTTCAGGCGGGGTCCTTGCCATTAGGGAAGCTTGTCGGCTGGCCAGAAATAACTTACCGGAAGGGTAAGAGTGTCAGGCGACACTCAAAACACTGCAATCCACCACTGTGAAGTCCAAGCTCGTTAAGGAATGCAGTTCGACGATAAGCGAGGTAAGTCGTCAAGCTTATATAACTCTCTTATGGGTTCCCGTCCATAAGAACATCGAGGGAAATGAGAAGGCTGACGAACTGGCTCGTTTTGGTGCTTCCCTTGATATATCGTTAGCGGAACAGATCCCAATTCCCCTGGCGGCCGTCAAGAGGAACAACTTGCTGTATATCCGTCTGCTGGCAATCAGACGGTGGAAAGATCTTGAATCGTGCAGATTGGCACGTGCAACCTGGCCTAGTTACAACGAAAATAAGTCACTTAGACTCATGATCTGAAGACGCCCGGATACCGCAAGGCTAACAGCTGTTTTTATTGGTCACTGGTGTGTAGAGACTCACGCGGAGAGACTGCGTATTCCGTTTCAGAAGCTGCGAAAACGAAGAGCAGGAGGAGTCATTCACCCACTTTCTATGTCAAAGCCACGCCTTGGCAAAGACTAGAAATAAGTTTCTGGGCAAATATTTCATCGACAATCTCTTGGACTTTTCAGTCACATGCCCGGGTGATTTACTCAAATACATAAATTCGACAGGTTGGATTTAGTAATACTGATTGTGTTCGGTGAGGAAGTGTTATTAAAACGGCACTCTAGTGCTAATTGTGGCTCGTAGTGGACGATACGAGCCAGACACGGAAACCAACCAACCAACATGCTGAAAGTATGCACCTAACATTATTTGGAATGCATTGCAGCCATAATGTGCTGAGAGCTTCATTTGATACGTTTGTTCCTGCTAGATCGTACATTTCCCTAAGCAACTGGCTTGGCTTTTTGTTTCCAAGATCAAGGCCTGTGAATAATTTAATTAGTTGTTTATCTTGTGACTCTCCAAAACGTGTGATTAACACTCTTTTTAATGTGTTGTAATTATCAGTTGACGGCGAGTTCTTTGCGACATCAGATACTTGTCGTAGAGAATCTGAGTCCAGCGATGTGATTACCGTGATGCGACTGCAGTGCAGCAATCCATCGATTTGTGTAAACCATAATTCCGGATCCTCTGGCAAAAAATTTTGATAGCTTAACTAGGCTTATCGCTTCAAGTGTGGCACATGCGACGTCAGTGTCAGATCGGTTTCTAATGAGGTGACGGCCTATTGTTGGGAGGTTCTCGGCGCTTCTTCCTCTTCTTTACGCGGACTATGTGTGAGTGGCATGCTGGATGATGATGATGCGCTTTTAGTTCCGCTTGTAAGTGACTGCCGGTTTTTCTTTTCAATTTATTAATGTTAAAATATATCTCTGTTTGTTGTATATTAAAGCACTGAGTTGTTGATTTTTTACTTCTTATTAATGTTCTGAGTTTCTATCGGGGTCACCATTTATAGGATTTTACTTTATTATACTCTCCACGGGAGTGAATAGTATTATAAGTTTGTCATGAAGTTTTTAACACACAGAAGGCGACATCGCAGACCACATAAAGTATATATATTTGTGATCAATTCGATGACATGAGTTGATTTAGCCATGTCCGTTTGTTCGCAAAACTAGTCCCACAGTTTTTGAGCTAGAGAGCTGAAATTGTGCATACGTTTCTTTTTACCAAACGCTGAACATTTGTCCGAATCAGCCGAATCGGACCACTAGGGGGGTACCTTCAATACAAACCCCCTTTCAAATTAATGTTCTTATAAGAAAAAGTTTTTTGTTTTTGGACTTATTGAATTGAAATTTGGACACTATAAGTTTCTGTTGTGTATCCATCAGCCATGTACCTCCCATACAAACTCATATTAAATGACAAACTTATAGAGAGTATAAGTACAATAAAATACAATGCAACTCAAACTGTGTTCTTTTTTGATACTCAAAATGTGTTCTTTGTTGATACTCAAACTGTAACAGAGAGAATATGGTGATGCTAAGAAAGGAAGGTTGGATGCAACCCGGAGGAGCGTGAAGAGTATTATATCTTTGGCACAGCCAATGATAGCCTTCTTTCTGGTTTTATTTTAATTTTACTCAATTGGTAGGCACGCGTCTTTTCTTACAAGCATTCTTAGTATTATTATTTTTGTGTTAGTGTTAGTGTTCAGAATTCTTGATTTCTTATTTTTAGTGTTAGTCATTGTTTCACTGGGCGCATTAGTGTTGTGTAATTTCTAACCAAAAGTGCTGCCAGGTGCACTATACCGAAAGGTGGTGGTTACGGTCGCCACAACACCTGCGCAGCATATTCGAACGCGATTGGAATGTGCGTTGAAATAAGTGTTATGATTCGGTTTATGTCTTTTTCCATTTGTTTATTTCAAACAACATGAAATTGTCATCCGATCGTGAAATTGTTGAAATTGTTTATTTATGTTTAAATCTTGCATGATCGATGATATAGTGTTTTGATTTTTAGCAAAGCAATCCTATCAGAATGTATAGTTTATTATTGAGTAGAAATTGGAGCTGTTCTTTAATTGTTTTGATTTTGGTTTATGTTTTTCCTCTGTTTATGTTAAAATCTTGCATATTGATGGAATGTGCGTTGATATAAGTGTTTTGATTTTAAGCAAATCAATCTTATCTGAATGTATAGTCCATTCTTGTGTGGACTAAACTGCCAGCGCAATATATTTGTACATATAATTGTAAGGGGAAATTGAAGCTGTTCTTCAATTGTGAAGTGATTGTCCAAGTGATCGTCGGTTCATTCCATATTTTTCGCAAACTTATAAAAACTTTTGTGTATATAAAAATAAAAAAAGTGAAAAAAAAAATTAAATCATGAATATCGAGAGCAGCAGCAGCACCACCACCACCAGCAGGCGCAAAAAGAAAATATGGATGTGATGCACGGAAAGAAAGTTTAAATGTAGATAAAAAGATAAGATAAATAAATACATCAGTAAAAGTCAAATTCGTGAGTTGAATGAATCAATTGACTTAATTTCAAACGGATTTAAGAACCGATTAAAGACATATTCATATCAAAATAAGAAGGAGGAGCTGTTATTACCAGAGGAGTTCTTTGATGAAGCCTCTGCGGTGATCATTCAATTGATAGAAGAAAATCTTGTAGAGCTTACTACTTATAAGACTAATTTTATTCTATCGAGTAAATATCGGAAACAAAAAAGTCTCTCGCATCAAAGCAGAATGTCAATCATTACATCAGTGAAAGATATCAAGAATGTTTTTGAGAATCACTTTGGGTAGATAATAAAAAAAATGTCAGAGTTTCAAGAAAAAGATAGCAGATGGGCACTCACCAAAATCTTGAATCTTGAAATTAATATAAACAAATACACGAAAGGAGGGAGTTTGATTGATTAACCGCGTTGTCTGAAGACGAAGAGAACCATCAATAATGTTCATAATAATGATAATTATTGCTTCAAATGGGCAATAATATCAGCAGTAAAACCACAATCAATTAATCTTAATCGTTGTACATCTTATAATATTGAAAATATTGAGAGCTCACAAATTTCCACTGGAGTTGAAATACATTAAGAAATTTTAAGAACTGAATCCGATCATCAGCATCAATGCTTTTGGATACGGTAAGTAGGCTGGTGGAATCATAGGTCCACTATATACGACTAGTGGTGAGAGACCTATCCATATAAGTCTGGTGTTGTTGGATGAGGAGGAGGAGGGAAACACACACTTTGCTTGGATACAGAATTGTCAAGGTAAATATCAAGCATGAAATTAAATAAAATAATAAAATATATTCCTTCTTCTTTTTAGACTTGTAGGTCAGAATCTTACGAGGAAAACTCATATACCATTCTTTTGTAATACATGTTTGGCATATACATATAACGAGAGGAGGAATGAAGAACACAAGATGGTATGCGGAAAAATTGTGACGATTCTACCGGTAGAATTTAAGAATTATCAGCGTAGTTTAGTTGTACCATTTACTATCTGTGCCGATTTTGAATGCATTCTTAAACCTAGAGAGACCCAAATAAGTGAAAACACTACAAACGTTAGAGAGTATATACCTGTTGCCTTTTGATATTATATAAAATGTGCTCATGATTCAAGTCTAATAAAGAAATAAATAAATTTATGCTTGAAACAGGTGAAGATGCAGATTTACAATTTTTGTTAGCTCTTTTTGAGGATATTTCACGAATATATAACGATTTATTGTACAGCCGATCTGGAGGTGGACCACTTGGCCTCTGTATCAAATAGGTCAAAACCTACAACCCTTTCCGGAGGCGAGTGGCGTTTGACCTGGGCAGAGAATCCACAGTGGTAGCCTCAGCGTTGACTGGTTCATCGCTGAATTATGATCTAGCGCTTGCGATAGCTCGACTTCCAGTGAATGACACACCGGTAGACGTGGTGCAGCCCAAAGTGGTTCCTCAACCGGCAACGTCTAACGTAGCCGAAAACGGAAAGGGTGTTCTCCTTCGTAGGCAGAAAGATGGGTACAGACTGACTGTTAAGGAAAAAGCACTAAAGATAAAGCATGAGTACAACGTGCGGCGTTTCGAGCGTAAACACAACCTCGCAACAGATTCGTCGCTAAGTACTCATGCTGACCTAATAGCAAACGCAGAGGTGACCCCCCCATCGAGTGCAACGCCGATTCCGACGGTTGGCCTAGCCACGTCGAATCCAGCTACAGACCCGTCAAGGACTCTATTGGAGTAGCGCCGTCATCAGGCTCGGTACCCAAGAAGGACAATCGTGGGAACACCAAAGCATCCCAAGTAAAAAATGCCCCACTTGCTAGCTTGCTAACCGTAGTTCCAAATAAGGAGCCTACGAGCAGCAAGCAAAGCAGTAGGAGCTCTGACAAAAGGCTGAGGTGGCCGAGTGTCTGTATCTTGACATGTTGGAGAAGTCCTCTCAGACCATTGAAGAGGTGTTAGGAAGAGCATTTCTTAGATCATGCCTTATTAGCCGACCTCCAAGGTCGAACCGCAATGTGAGGTGGACAACGGAGCTTGGAAAAATTAGGCAGGAAGCAAGAAGACTCTTCAATAAAGTAGAATACGGAAATTGTCAGGAGGATTGGGATACCTGTCATCTCAGTTTTAAGGAAGGCTAAGAGGGACTCCTGGGTTACGTTCTGCGAGGATATCACTAGCACTATAGAAGCATCCAGTCTTCGAAAGGTGCTAGCAAAAGATCCAGCAAAACCAGGCTTACTGTGCGGTGCAGATGGTGTAGTAACAGTGAGGAGTCTCTAGAGCTACTCATGGGCGCACACTTTCCGGGTTGCTCTAATACTGATGGTAAAGTTGAGAATATCAACTTCAGTATCGATAGATCAATCTTGGGTGATACAAGCAATGAGGCAGATTTACCTGACCTGATCACAGTGGAAAGGTTACTCTGGGCGATGGGGTCTTTAAGCTTTATAAATCGCCGGAACCAGATGGTATAATACCAGCTATGCTACAGACTGCTTCTGCATATCTTTTACCGCGGCTGATAAAGATTTTCAGGAGGCACCTTCTTACTGGGTACATCCCTGAAAAGTGGAGAGAGGTGAGGGTGGTGTTCATCCCCAAGGCAGAGAAGATTAACCATAATTCTCCAAAAGATTTTAGGCCTATCAGTCTCTCATCGTTTTTCCTTAAAACAATGGAACTACACCTGCGTCTCAGAAATAAACTCGCACCACACATGTTTAGCGATGCACAACACGCATACCTTAAGGGCAGATCGATTGATACAGCTTTACATGAAGTGGTAGGAGTTATCGAAAAAGTCTTGCAACGGAAACAGTTTCTGTTGGCGGTTTTCCTTGATATTGAGGGAGCTTTCAATAACGTCCTAATCGAATCAATCACAGCATCGCTGGAAAATATTGCTTCAGATCATGCGATCAGATCACCAGGTGGCTTGGTAATACTATATGCTTCGTTGCCGAGTGATAAACTCCGACCTGGGCTCAGCGACAATAAAGAAACAGGTCACAAAAGGCATTCGACAGGGGGGAGTTATATCCCCTCTTCTTTGGAATTTAGTCTTAAATGGCCTGATTTTGAGCCTACGAAGGAAAGGGTGTAGAGTAACGGCTTATGGTGGCGGGTAAATTTTTACCCATAATCAGTGAACTCTTGGAATCTTTTTTAGGTACCACTGTGCAGTGGGCTCAGCAGAATGGTCTTGGCCAGATAAGACCAAGCTAGTATTATTCACAAGAAAATACAAGATACCTAGCTTCAGGCTATAGAGTTTAGGTGGATCGCAGCTAAAACTTGCGAAGGAAGTGAAATTCTCTGGATTCTAAACTCTCTTAAAAGAGAAACTCTGAAGAAAGAATGAAAAAGGCATTATGTGCTTTCTACGTCTGTAGGAGGATGTTTGGCAAGAGATGGGGGCTTCAGCCGGTGGACTGGTTTTATACAGCAGTCGTGAGACCTATCCTAACCTATAGAGCGCTAGTGTGGTGGGAGGCGGCAAATACCAATTCCCACCTATACAATCTTTATAAGGTGCAAAGAATAGCTTGTCTAGGAAATACTGGATCACTACGATCCACCTCCAGGCGGCTCTGGGTGTTATTCTCAATATGGCACCGGTGGGCACATATCTCAAGTACGTAGCGGCCAGAACTGCAGTCAGACTCCGGGTCCTGCATCTTCTTAAGCCCTGTGTTGCCGGCCACAGCACTATCCAACAAGTAGTGGGAATTCAAGCTGATGGTGGAGTATGTGACTACGGCGTGTCAGCACTAAAATGGAATGACAATTTTAAGACAAGATTCCCGGGTAGAGATGATTGAAAATGGTGTAACGTCATTAGACGGGAAAACTTTCACTCTATACTTATGGATCCAAGACCGTAGACGATACAGGTGCGGGCATCTTCTCAAAAGGGCTAACAGCTCAGCTCTCGTATGTTCTACCTGACTGGTATAGCTTGTTCCAGGCAGAAAGCTACGCGGTCTGGCAGGCGGCAAAAAAAAAATTAATGCCGCTGATGTTCACAGACCCTTACAGGATATACTCTTATACCTGGCAGTGAAAACCATAGATCTAGCTGGCAGGAAGTGGGCAAGTGAGTCTGCATGCACTGTCGCAAGGACACTCTGGCCTTGTTATCAACCAATGAGAGCCTCCGAGCTCCTTCACTTTAACAGGAAAAGGGTTCGGACGTTGACGGGAATCATAACGGGGCACTGCACCATCTGGCTGATGGTTCACAGGATGCAAGTTGTACACCATGACTTTTTACGTAGCTGTGAAGACGAGGAACAGTAAACGAACCCGGTTTCTCGGGAAGCCGTTGTTCGAAGAGTTGGGTAGTTTGGCAAAATGTCCATTAGGGAACCTGGCTCTGTTCGCTGACTCCTCAGGTTGGTTTTAGATATAGAGAGAGATAGCTAGACTGACATTGGACTGTTGTGTGATTACCCCATACCCCTCTTTCACTTACCCCTTTTTTATTAGGCATCACAATCGGCTTTTAAGGCTTCTGGGTGAACTCACAAGTAATTGCGAGCAGCCTGCATAACCTTACCTAGCCTAACGAGGTATGAGGTGCAGCTCATAACGCTTGCAATTTGAATTACAAAATTCCACACTTTGTACCTGTATTTTTTTATAACTTTTCCCGCTATGATGCGCATCTATTTGTTAGAAAATTATTAAAGATTGAGGGAGACATAAAAAATTTATCTATGAATAAAGAATTGTACATTTCTTTTTCAAAGTACATATTCTTGCCAAATCAATCTATTTCAAAGTACACACACTTAGCAAATCAAGAATATATCTTAGAAGTACGATTCTTAGACTCATTTCGATTTATGGCGACAAGCTTAGACAAGTTAGCCAATAATTTGAGTATTGATCAGTTATGTGCAGTAAGAAGTTTTTTTCAACACAACAATCAATTTGAGCTGGTTCGTCGAAAGGGTGTTTTTCCATATGATTATCTAGACTCAATTGAAGAACTACCAACTCGTGAGAAATTCCATTCATTGATTAAGAATGTAGTTTAGATGACTATCATAAGCGCTAAATGTTTGGAGAGTGCTTGGATGTAAAATGGAGTTATATTTGAAAACAGATGATGATCTGATGTTTTTCAAAATTTTCGTGTCATTTGTAAGACTATATACAATCTTGATCCAGCACATTATTATACATCACCGGGTTTATCTTGGGATGCTATGCTCAAATCAACAAAAATTAAACTACAACTGTTGGCAGATATAAATATGTACCTCTTCGTACAATCAGGTATTCGAGGTGGTTTGGTGCCAGATTATGATGCAAGTAAACCATTAGAATTTTTAATGTATTTAGATGCTAACAATTTTTTGGTTGGGCTATGTCACAATACATACCATAATTGTTTTGAGTGGCTCAGTGAAGGGGAAATAGATTCCTTACAATTAAAAAATATTGCCCCAAATAGGTTATATACTAGAAGTTGGTCTCGAGAATCCTGCCTCAATATATGATGCACACAACGATTTACCCTTCGCCCCACAGAATAGGTGTATAGGAACATCGAGATGTAAAAAACTTGTCGCAGATCTCGATAACAAAGAAAAATATATTATACATTCTCGTGTTCTGCAACAATGCTTTGAAAATGGATTAGAGTTTTGAAAAAAGTTAATAGGATTTTCTCCATGGCTTAAAAGTTACATTGATTTTAATACCCAACATCGAACAGTAGCGAGAAATGCATTCGAGAAAGATTTTTTCAAATTGGTAAATAATGTGGTGTATGGTAAAACTATGGAGAACGTTGATAAGAGAAAAGAAATAGAAAAACTTACTTTAGAAGACATGTACGCTATGAGACATTTACGTATGTGCTACAATAAACCTATCTGTTTGGGCTTTTCAGTTTTAGAGTTATCCAAATGGAAGATGTATGACTTTCATTATGGATATATGAAACCAAAATTTAATGAAAATCTAGAATTAAATTATATGGATACAGATTCTTTTATTTACTCAATTAAAACGGAAGATTTTTATAAAGATTTTCAGAATGACATAAAGTTGAATTCGATACTTCGGAAATAAGTGATGATTTGGCATAATTATATAATATAGAAAAATGTATGAAGTGTGTATAAAAATCAAAGGGCTTAAAAAATCGGCTTTAGACAAGTTAACTGTTAATGATTACAAAGATTGTCTTCTTAATAATACGATTTTTTATGATTCAATGTTAAATTTTTGGTCAAAAGCACATAATTTATATACAGAAAAAATTTAAAAAATAACATTGAGTAGCTCTGATGATTAGAGAAAAATAACTATACTTTCAAATAAATGACAACAGCAATAATAATGAAAATTTGTAATTAAATAAATAAAAATATCTATCGAAGAAATTAAAAAAAAAAAATGCGCTTGTGCCATCGTACACGTGATAGAAGTGAAACTTCTTAAAAACAGACAGAGTGATCATCTCAAAATTTTATTATTTTCACTATGAAATTTTGTCACCGCTCGAGCACTTCCAAACATATTGAATATACATAAAGATTTGGCATGCTCTCATTGTTTTAAAAAATGTGTTGCTCTCTGATATAGAAAAATTGTCAAGCTCTCGTTATTATACACACAAACTGCATGTTGTTGTTGTGGAGATGTAATCTCTTTATTAGGACTTTTCTGGTGGTGGATTTTCCAAAAATTGTATTATTTGTTGGGGATATGGGAATAGAAATACACATTTTGTGAAAATTTCAAGTCTCTACTTAGTACGGTTCATGAGATACAGAAATCTCAGAACGTTACATTTTGTATTTTTTCACTGAAAATTTCATACTAAATTTTTGCCCAACGCCGCTAAAGAAGTTTCACTTCAATAATAAACACAAAACAAAAAATTTGCTTTTTTATTTTATTTTAAATCTTCATTTCCTACTTATTTCATTTATAAAAAGTAACGAACTATTTCTTGTAACGGTAAATTCCCGATACTATTAAAATAATTAATATCGTCAGCATTTTTTGAGTAAGATAGCCAATGTGTACCGGGTCCAATAGAAGAGTCTAAATTAATTATACCTTTCCTTGACCGTGGTATTTTTGCTAAAAATTGCGCATGAAGACACCTCTAAAATAGGGAATCTGTTTCCTTCCGAATTCCATTATGTCAACATTTGTTAGTGCTCTATTGGGTAGCTGACTTAAAAGTTTTTTTTTGAGTTAGAAGAAGTTGTAGTTCCACAACCTATTCTATACGGTTTCAAGTACATTCCTTTTTCTATGGTAAACGCTTCTATCTTGCGATTGTGTCGTTTATTTGCTTCAAGTTGTTCTTTCGCAGCCTTACCACGATTTATTGTTTTTGCAATTGCTGCACCACCTGCTCCTAGACTTCCAAGTGCTCCGAGCGCTGATAGCATTAGTCACGAAATATGCTGCAGCTTTCTCACTCAAACTATTATCAGTAGCTTTGACACGCGACCATGCTTTATCAGCTAAAATTGAATCGGCTATGTGACGTTTACTCAACTCTTTGTTTTGAAAATATGCTATATCATGTTCTCTACAAGCTGCGTCTCGTGGATTTATCTCCTGATCGCCCCGCTTTAATCGAGTATTGAGTTTGGTTCCTGGCCCACAAAATTGATAGCCAGGCAAATGTAATTCAAAGGGAAGTGAATTAATTAATTTATTAACAATACTACATCCTCGATATACATTAGATTTGTGATTAAATGAATTATAAAAATGGATGGGCATTTTATAGATAATTACTCATTGATTGACATCTGAAGAATGAACAACATATTGAAACTTAACAAATATAAAAGTTAGAAATATTGACATAGCAGTTTGCTGCCTAACTCATTTAGAGCCTTAATTTTGGGGCACTCTAATTGTGGAAAAACTAATGACATGATAATTTTGATTGAAAGTCCGAACGGTTTAAAATTTGAAAATGTTTACTTGTACTCAAAATCGCTATATCAGCCGAAATATGAATATTTGAAAAGGCTTTTAAAACCAATTAAAGGAATGGGCTATTTCACTTTTTCTGAAAATGAAGCAGTCATACAACCTGATCAAGCGAAAAATAATTCAATAATGATATTTTATGATGTTGCGTGCGAGAAACAGAATAATATTCGAACATATTTCTGTATGGGACGTCATAAAAACAATGATTCCTTCTATCTGTCCCGAAACATCTTGTACGTGATGATGCTAATCTGATTATAATGTTTAAACAAGATGAACCAAATATGAAGCATATTTATAATTATTATATTGGTGTTGATATGATCTTCAAAACATTCAAAAATATATGATGCCCCTTTGAATGGTGATCGTTATAAAAAGGGTTTTGATACTATTAAATGTAATAGTCTATTGTAGATAGCTGAAGTGTTCAAACAGCATTGTACACGTATAACTGCTCTGATAAACTGAACCCGTATAACTGATCTGTGTAACTGCTCTGTAACAATAACAACAACTTTTCTGTATAACTGCTCTGTATCAACAACAACAACCGATCTGTATAACTGGGCTGTTTCAACAATTATTGAGACAAAATGAAGAAAAATATTCTAAAAGAATTAATAAGGACAAGAAGAGCTCTTCGAAAAAAGTTTCAAAGCATTAAATTGGGGGAAGCTGAAAATGTTTACAACCTCGAGGAGACATTCAAACCGATAACTCAATCCCTTTAGGAAATTATTAATGAAAATAAAAGAAAAGCAAAACAATTATTTAAAGTTGATAAGGAAGAAGAACGAAGAAATCACATTAACTTCTAGAATACATTAAATTTGAATGAAAATTATATTACTTGTGATGAAGATGCTGATGATAATCCAACTTCATCTAATAAATTTTTCTCACAATCATCTAAAATTGGGATAGACGATGATGATGATGTTAAATTTTTTCCTCGATCTGATGGAGAGAATGATGAATCTCTTAATATTTCTCTTAATTTAAGTGAGTTACAAAAAAAGGGGCAGCTACATAAAGCATATGGCCCATATAAGGACACTTAGCGTAAATTAAAATTGGGGAATAGAATGATCTATATAAATTCAAAGAAAATTGAGATGCCTGATGGTCAAAGTTGGAAGCTTACACCAGGTTTGAGTTCACTAATTTTTTTAAAAAACCCCAAGAATTATGATGAAACAGATTTGTGTATTAACAAAGAAATTTTAACAAAGACAAACGCTCATAGAAGAAACGATTCCAAATTTTGAAAAAACTCTTTTTAAACCCAAAACAACTCTTTCCATTGTCTACGCCAAGTGCAATTTCCACACCACATTCTGGAGAATATACTACTATTCATGAGGGTTCCGGACTTATGCAGTCAATATGAAAAAATCGAATTACTATATAGGGATGATCCTAATGAGATTGCTGAAAGATTGAAGCTTTTATTCGCATCTCAAACAGCTGGTCACTATAATCATAACAATTAAATTGTCTCCATTATTAAAGAATTGAGAGAAGCGAAAATAGTTTATTGAATTAAATGTATATACAGGGTGGCTGATGAATTTTGCTACATTAAGAAACTCAAGTAACTTATTTTTTAGTGTATAGAATTCATTTTTATTTCTTTCAAGTTAAAGGTCATTAAATTTTATTAAATATAGCTTAATTAGTTTTAAAAAGAATTGAATTTAAATGCCCCCCCCCCCCTGCTCCTGACACATGTGCGGCATCTTAGTAAAAAGTTGTTCATTGCTGCTTGGAGAGTTGCGACAGGAATAGCCGCAATTGTTGCCCGAATGGATTGCTTTAGTTCATCCAAATTTGTCGACTTTGTTTTGTAGACTTCTTGTTTGCATAAACCTCACAAGAAAAAGTCAGGTGCAGTAAGGTCAGGCGACCTGGAGGACCAACGGAATTCGGAGTTTCTTGAAATAAGTTTATTGGGAAATTTTCGTCGCAACTCTGTCATAACAGGCTGGGCTATGTGAGGCGTTGCCCCATCCTGTTGAAACCACACAGAGTTGAAAGGAATTCTCTTTCGGCGTAGTTCTGGATAGAAAAATTCTTTCAGCATTTTCAAATAACGGTCTCCAGTAAATGTAACGGTGTGACCATTTTCTTCGAAAAAATAAGTCCCGACAATACAGCGTGAAGAAACTGCACACCACACAGTGACGCGAAGAGGATACAATTCCGTCTCGTGGAGTATCTGCGGGTTAGAAGTACTCCATATTCGACAATTTTGTTTGTTCACATTGCCGTTTAAATCAAAATGGGCCTCATCAGACATGAAAAGACAGTTTAACTACGGACTCCAGTGCGTGATAGCGGCGGACTATCCAAATTCTTGTTTCGGTTTCCCAGTTATCCATTTTAATAAATTCTAAAGATCAAACTGCAAAATAAAACAAAAAAGAAGCAGATAACTTAAAAAGATAAATAGTTATTCAATTTTTTTTTGGTAGCGGCTTTCATCAGCCACCCTGTATAATGCATGTTATATCGATCGGTGTATTCAGTTTTGAAATGTCAGTTGATAAATTTGGACATCATTTGCGTCTGACTAGAGGAGGACACATTCAAAAATTGAAAAAAACACTACCTGATGTTGTACTTGATGTGGAAAGAAACTTGAGTTTTTCCAACAAACGACTCAAAGATATAGTTGATCCATTGGAGAATAATGATGCTGTTAATAAGACCTTTATTAACAAAGAATTGGAAAATATAAGTGTACAACTACAAATTTTTGTCAACAATAAAATAAATGATCTTAATGAGCTATTTGAATCGAATAAAGCTAATCTTACAAGCAATCTTAAAAACTTTGAAGAGATTACCCTACAACTTGATGGAGATCAAAACTTTAATGTCCATGATAAACGTCCACCCATCTTTATCCCTGAAATCACTGATATAAGTGACATGATTGCTGACATATCTAAAGTTATCGGTCAAGGCAAACAGTTTGACTATAAAGCAGAGCGAGATGGTCAAGTCAAAATAATGCTAAATGACAAAGAATCATACGATAATTTCAAGGCGTATCTTGACTCTTCCAACTTGCAATATCGTACATTCCAACCAAAGGATGAGAGAGCTTATCGTATAGTTGTCAAAGGATTGCATTTCTCAACTTCCACCACTGAAATCTCTGACGCCCTGCGTGAATTGGGTCATATCACCAAGGACATTAAAAATGCGGTCAGCAAGACAACAAGAGTCCAATGTCAATCTTTTTTTGTCAATTTGGAGCCATCAAGCAACAATACTGAAGTTCTTAAGATTAACAGTTTCTGCAGATGTATAGTAAGTGTTGAGCCTCCTAAGAAATTTGATGATCTTATTCAATGCTACCGTTGCCAGGGCTTCGGACATACAAAACGATATTGTAGACTACCATACAAGTATGTAAAATGTGGACAAGGGCACAGTACTCTTGAATGCACGAAGGCCAGAAATGAGCCTGCTAAATGCGCTCACTGCGAGGGGGAGCATGCTGCATCATACAAGGGCTGCAAAGCATACCAAAAGGCCAAATAATTGTATGGACCAAAGCTAAAGACAGGCACTGTAAAACCGATTAGAGAACATGAAATCTCAAATGCAGCAGTCAAAGCTAATGTCACCTTTGCCACGGCTACAAAAGGCCATCAAACTCCCTCCTCACCCAGTAACCAGCCTGAATTGACTCATGAGAGTCAATCAAACTACATGTTTAAGCGATTGGAAGCCATGATGGAACAAATGTTCAAACAGTTTACTACAGTCATAACACAAGTGCTCACTAACTTAATCACCAAGCAATGTAAGTAAGCCTGCGTATAGTACTTTGGAGTGCTAACGGTTTGTGTAAATGCAGATCTGAGGTCAAACAATTTATAAATACCAATAGCATTGATGTCTTTTTGGTTTCTGAAACGCACTTTAATAAAAAAATAAATGGATATGAGATCTTCTGGGCAAATCACCCAAATGGCAGAGCTCGAGGCGGTGCAGCTATCTTGTTGAGAAGTGGTCTGAAGTTTATAGAGCTTCCTCCGATCCAGTTCCCATGGGTACAATGTGCAAACATAAAAATTCTTAGCCCAACAGGAGACCTGGTACTAGCAGCAGCCTACATTCCACCATGCAATAGGGTCACTCACGGCATGTTTCAACAGTTGCTGGACTGTCTGGGTCCTATGTTTCTCATTGGAGGCGACTTTAATGCCAAACATACTTGGTGGGATCAAGAGTTAACAACCCTAAAGGTAAAGGGTTGTATAGGTGTGTTCAAACTAACAATGTTCACTGCCACTCGTCGGGTGAACCCACATACTGGCCAAACGATGTGAATAAACTTCCAGATCTTCTAGACTTTGCTATCTCGAGACGGATTGATCCAAGCAATGTAAATGCAACGAATTGTCTAAATGTCTGCTCTAATCACTGCTCAGTCTTGCTGTTACTCGATGTACCTGCGATCACAAAATCCTCGCCTAGGAGAATACTACACAAAAACACCAATATTAACCAGTTTCGCTCCTGGCTCCAGCAGTGTATTAATCCCAACGTCGATCTAAGACATTGATCGAGGCGAGGACATTGATATTATTGTCGAATGGTTAACACAACAAATTCATCTAGCTGCCACTATCGCCACTCCACCCCAAAGATACCACACCAGTACTCCGAAGAGGTCATACGATGTGGCTCTAAATGTTGCTGGACAGACGCCTAAGGAGGGTATGGCACCTAACCAGAAATCCCAGGGATAAAACTGCGTTGAACAAATCCAAAAAAGATCTTTCAAACACATTGTTAAGCCTACGTCAGCAAGCTCTTGAAGAATATCTGCAGGATTTAGAACCGGGAGATTCTTACCATAATTTATGGAATGCCACCAAATACCTCAAGAGACCCATAAAGAGATTAGCGCCTGTGTTAAATGTGTCTGGGATGTGGTGTAGTTCAGATAAAGAAAAATCTGTGGCATTTGCTGAGCACTTGCATAGTGCTTTTTGACGTCTGTAGCCCTGGAGAACAAGAGCAGACAGTTAATTTCTTGGACTCTGCCTGCCAAATGGATTTCCCGATTTCAGCTATGAACACTTAGGAAATACTAAAGGAGGTCGCAATCCTAAAAAACTCGAAATCCCAGAAAACTGTCTAGAGCTGCTCGTGGGAATCATAAACAGCTGTCTAAGGTTAGGACACTTCCCCTCCCAGTGGAAATGTGCAGAATGCATCATGATTCCTAAACCAGGCAAACCAGAAAAAGATCTTGCTTCCTATCGTCCGATAAGTCTATTGGCAGTGTTCTCCAAAATACTTGAGAGAGTATTTTTGCGCAGATTACTCCCAATCCTGGATGTTAATGTGTTAATACCTGAGCACCAGTTTGGTTTCAGACGTCGACATGACACTCCGGAGCAGTGCGATCGGCTAGTGGAGCGTATTCTGTTGGCGCAAGAAGAGTAGCAGTACTGCTCGGACGTAGTTTTCTTAGATGTGAAACAGGCATTTGACGGAGATGCGCCGATTCTGTTTCCTCAATTGCAGACATCAGGGCAAGTGTTCCCCAAGGTAGGTGCTAGGCCCTGTTTTGTACACACTGTTCAACCCAGATCTGCACATCACTGGAGACCATTCCCTCACTATAGTCACCTACGCAGACGATACTGCATTTATAGCAGTTTCGAGGACTCTCGATGGGGCTTCAAGAATACTACAAGAACAGCTTGACTCTTTTGGAGTTTGGCTGAACATATGGGACATTGTAGTCAATCCTGAAAATTCGTCGCACACAACATTTACAAAAAGAAAAGGAAACTGCCCTCTGGTCAAATTAAATAATGTTACAATCCCTTATGCAGAGACTGTTAAATATTGTGGACTTACCCTCGATAGAAGACTAAGATGGCGGCCTCATATCAGGTCAAAAAAGTACCATTTAAATGTGAAACTTCGGCAAATGCACTGGCTCATTGGACGCCACTCCAAACTCAAGATTAGGAATAAACTGCTACTATAAAAGACCATACTTAAACCGATTTGGACCTACTGTATCCAATTGTGGGGCACGGCTAGTGACTCAAATATTAAAATCATTCAGAGGTTTTAAAACAAAGTCTTGAGAATGGCAACTGGAGCTCATTAACTAGTAATAAGGAAATTCATGAAGAACTTAAATATCCATGGATTTTTGAAGAAATCAATCAATTTAGTCAGCGGTACATCAACAGGCTTACTGACCATTTAATCAACCTGGCAATAAATCTACTCGACAACAGTGAAACTGAAAGACGACTAAAGAGATATCACCCGCTAGATCTTCCATTTAGAGAAGCAGGCTAATAAACCGAATTTTATGTAACTCTTCCCACTTTCCTTAACGCATTCATCCTTTTTCTTTTCCCTTTAAATATTTTAAACCATCATGTTAAGATATATTGTATATTTATATATATATTCTTCTCTAAATTCTAAGGTAAAGCTACGCAATTTAATAATTGTCCCACTCTGGGTTTGATGTTAAAAAAAGAATAAGAAAAAAAAAAAATATTATAAACGTATTAAAGATGTTGCTACACCGATTAATGAAAATGATGTTGTCAGCAGAGGATTCTTAAGGAAACAGATCCTCATCACAGAATAGGACTTAATCACTTATCTTAAAATGGTCGATAGAAACTCAAAGAAACTGCTAGAAAGCAGATTATCTGAACAGATCATTAATTGAGAAATTAGCAGAGATTAACAATTATATATTTAAATATTTTAAAACACTTAAAAAAAAAACAATTGTTGAGTCAACAATCATTAAAAATCCTATAATTAAAGGAGCAGGGGAGGAAAATATGAGTAAACGAATATTGGTGAATGAGTTGCATTCACAAGCACTAAAAAACTATGATAGACGGCGAGTTATTATGAAAGGAATTGATGATCATTGGGAAGCTGATTTGATAGAAATGGGCAAATATGCTAAATTAAATAAGGGTTATCAATTTCTACTAACAGTTATTGATACCTTCTCTAAATTTGCTTGGGGTGTAGCAGTCAAGAGTAAAAATTCTAAACATGTATCGAGAGCAATGAGTGAAATATTTAAATTGGTACGAATTCCCAGGAACATGCAAACCGATGATGGAGAAGAATTCTTTAATATTGAGTTCAAGAGACTCATAAATAAATACAAAATCAATCACTATTCAACCAATAGCGGATTAAAGGCACCGATCGTAGAACGATTCAATAGAACTCTCAAGGGAATGATGTGGAAGGAATTCAGTTATAACGGTTTAATCTATGTAAACATTTAATCGATGAGTACAATAGAAAGACTCATAGAACCATTAAAATGTCTCCCATAAAAGTCTCTTTAACGAATAAAGAAGATTTGTTAAGTACAGTGTACAATCGATTAAAGATATTTAAAGGAGCAAAATTCAAGGTGGGCGACAATTTGCGTATCAGTAAATACAAACAAGTTTTTGAGACCCGGATACACCCCCAATTAGACAACGGAAATTTTCAAAATCAAACATGTGCGTAATACCAATCCTACAATATATCTATTACAGGACTACACCAGTGCTGATGTCAAAGGTGGATTCTATAAAGAAGAATTGAAGAAAACACGTTTTCCACATATATATCTGGTTGAAAAGAATTTAAAGAAAAGAAATGATAAGATTTTTGTAAAATGGTTAGGTTTTTCCAATGAACACAACTCATGGATAAATAAAAAAAAATGTAAAAAACAAAGAAAAAGAAGAATAAATAAAATGACTAATAAAAAAACACATTTTATTTTGTTTTATTTCAATAAGTTATTAGCTCTCAAAATGGTAACAACGTTAACTTTAACTGGTTACAGCTCTATTTTAAAAGCGGATTATTTGCCGCCTATTGAATTGGATAGAGAATATGAATGTTCTCTAATTGATTTCCATATGTATAATTCAATTCCTAATGTGGATTATGATAACAATTTATTTCACATTGGAAATCATATAATCGAGATAACGATAGGCCCATATGAGCTTGATGACATTACTGATTTAATTTTGGAAGAATTAGTAACAAAAGTTGGAAATATTGATATTTTGGAAATTCAGAGCAACAATAATACTCTTCAAGTGGAAATATTTAGCAAGAGTTTTACTTCAACAAAGAGCGTTCTATCGGTCAACTATTTGGATTCGAAAAGAGAGTACTCAATAAAACATTCGTCATATCTCGGATCTCTCTGTTAATATTCTTAAAGTAAACACATTAGAGTGTAATATCATTTGTGGTTCATATTTCAATAATGCCCAGGCACATACATTACATGAGTTTGGTATCAATGTTTCACCTGGCTATAAAATGGATGAGATTCCTCACAACCTCATCTATTTACCCTTAAATACGAGGAGATAAGTACTCTTACGGTGCGATTAACTGATCAAAACGGAGATTTAGTAAATGATTTAGAGGTTACACTTCGCTTACATTTGAGACCACGACTATGATTATTTACAATATAAAAGCACATGGATGAGCAACTAATTTATATACTTCAACGAATACGTTGGAAGAGGGTGGACAGAGATCTATGCTAAAGCGAAATATTACATTTTATTTTTAAAATCATTGGGCTTCAAATTGGTTAGATAATCATCAAAATGAGTAATATACTTAATGTTGAAGAGAAGCCCTATTCGGATGACAGTATAATAAAAAACGAGTACCATAGTTACTCGCCCTATTTACAATCCTATAATCCTAATGATGAAGTGCGAATAACAATTCAAAATCACGGTCTTTATGTGTTGCCACATGAGAGTTTTCTCAACATTGAAGGAACGATTACTGTAGCTAATAAAACCGTAACTGATCAAGGTACACTCAAAAATAATTGTATGGCATACCTGTTTGATGAGATTCGTTATGGAATAAATGGAGTTGAAATAGATCGAACGCGGGATTAAAATTATATTTCTTTAAACAATTTTGAGAGTGAAATGCTAGAAAATGCCGGATGGTTCAATGAAACAACTAAAGATGCAGGCAGCAAAAGTTTTCTTTAATTTCTCTGTGCCACTCAAAAAATTACTTAGTTTTGCTGAGGAGTTTAACAACATCATTCTAAATAGCAAACATGAGTTAATACTACTTATCTCTAAAACTTTGGATAACTCATTTGTGTACACTAAAGGAGAATCAAACTTTGCGATGCAGGTCAACAATACCACATGGAAAATACCGCATATAACTCTCAATGTTGAAGCAAAGTTACAAATGTATAATATCGTTAAAAATGGGGACTCACTACCAATTGTATTTCGGAGCTGTGATTGCTATATGAATCCATCGGTTGTTAATGGTACCACTCATGTCTGGGGTATTAAATTGGCAGCTAATAGAGAGCGTCCTCATTTCGCAATCATTGGATTTGAACATAATGGAAAATTTATTCAAAGCAATGTATTAAACTTGAAAGTACACTTGAATTCAGATGTGTATCCCTATGATGATTTAAACTTAAAATCGGATCGAAAACGTTTTGCTACTCTATATGATATGTATATGAAATTTCAAGAAAGTTACTATTTAAAAAAAGCTCAACCACTTCCCATACCAACCCAATTTAAGGAAAATGCACCTATTGTTGCCATCGATCTTTGTTATCAAAATACTGCAGTTAAAACAGGTCCGATAGACATTCGCTATCAGCTGTCGCTCCCAGCAACACTAAAGCTTATTGTCTGTTAATTCATGATCGATTAATTGAGTACAGTCCCTTGAACGGGTTAGTTCGTCACATAATTTAAAAATTTTATTCACTCACACACAACAAAAAGAAGAAAAATGCTCATATAAATAAATTTATTGAAGAATTTAACGGAACAATTTTCCCTGAAGACATTGTATTCATGGAAGAATCAAAGGAATATTTTCAATACTGTTGGAATTATCTACTTAATCGAGAAGAAGAACAACAACAACAAGATGAAAAGTTTGACGCAGAAAACTTGAATTAGTGTACTCGTTGTCATTAACCACACCATCAACAATAGAAACATGTGATACATGTTTTTGTTATTACTATATGACCCGAATAGAGAAAGTTCAAAAGATTATAAAACAATACTATAAGCTGAGAGATAGAATGTTGAGTAAGTTTTAATATAAAAGAGGGATGATTAGAGCTTGACGAGAGGTGAGTTTTGTGTATAAAAGAAGCACCGAATTCAAGCATTCAATTCAGTTTCTGACAACATAAGCAACAAGATGGAACAATTAAACACATCGGTAACATTAGCAAACGTTACAGGCTTTCTTGCTAATTAGGATATAGTTGACTGTCTGAACGATTTCACCAGTAAAGAGCGAAAACTTATCCTTAGCTCAACTGCAATGGAAAGCAAGCATCCGTATCCTATCTTCAATATTGCCAGGACTGTAACAAAATTCGGGGTTACTATTGTGTTGGAGCTAGCAGAATACGTACTATACCTCCCCAAAAGGTATTCTTCGCTTAAGGGCTCATCTATCGAAACAATAAAAAAGGAGGCTTCTATCTCATTAAAAGGATTAGAAAAAATTCTAATATTTATGACCTCTCAATGGAATACATTTCTACTGATATTTCGACAGCATCATTAGATTAAATATTATTTGATTATACAAAATATTTATATGTTTTAAGGAGAAAAAACAAAAACAATGTAATATTATTATACATATTCTTACTCACTTTCTTGAAATAAAGATGTAAGAATTGTAAAAAATAAAAATATAAATAAAAGAAAAAAACAAAATCTTGATATATTTATATTTATTTCGGTAAGAGCTCAATAGTTGAGTATATTTATTTCGGTTCGAGCTCAATAGTTGAGTATACTATCTAATAATTTAAATTTATAAAAATATTATCATCTTCATATTTACTATAAAAACTTAATATTATATCATCTTTCAATTTTTTGGGTATTCCTAAGGTTGGCTCATCAGCGTCATCGAATACACTTATATCGAACATATCATTCAACCAATCCAAGTTTATTTCTCCTTCATTATGAAGCGAAACAAAATCCGTTGGTTGAGTAAAGATGTTGGTAGAAGTTTCATCTCCTACTAAGAGATATCTCCACTGTGGGAGTATCTCTCCAGTCACATCATCATACAATCCAAGCTGATTCTGAGGAAAGTCATCATAATCATTATAAGAGTGACCTTCATCATTTTCCATAACGTTTGCAGAATTCAATAATGTTGCTGCTGCTGGTGGTGCTGCTGGTAGTTGTGCTGCTGCTGGTGCTACTGCTGCTCTCGATGTTGACCGTTCATGATTAATTTTTTTTTTACTTTTATGTGCACAAAAGTTTTTATAAGTTTGCGAAAAATTTGGAATGAACCGTCGATCACTTGGACAATCACTTCACAATTGAAGAACAGCTTCAATTTCCACTCACAATTATATGTTCGCATATATTGCGCTAGCAGTTTAGTCCACTCAAAGAAAGGAATATACATTCTGATAGGATTGCTTTGAATTATCATGCGAGATTTAAACAAACAAATATAGAAAGACATAAACAGAAACCATTACGCTTATGTCAACAAACATTCCAATCGCGTTTGAATATGCTGTTCTTGCTGTTTAGTCCACTCAACGAATGGACATTCTTATAGGATTGCTTTGAATTATCAACAACTATTTGTAGGCGTAAAAGAGGCTACTGTTTGTTTAAAAAAAAAAAAAGACAGAATTCATCTAGTGGTGCACGGTGGAAGTTCGAAGCGCCATTTTGCGGCCCTAAGGTAGGCACCAATAATCGTACAAACACTCACGATCACCACGAAACCACATGACCCGAAATAGAACACACCATGTTACCAGAAAACAGATCAAATGCTACATTCTCTTCACACACATGCCCGCTTTTTAATGAACACATGACCGATTTTTAATGAACACATGACCGCCCACAGCAATATATTTACGAGACCACATCATTTTGGCCTAGGACATACATTGTCCTACTACTTATATAGTCTTACAAATGACACGAAAATTTTGAAAAACGTCAGATAAAAGGAGTACATCTGTCTTTAAATATAACTCCATCTAGTCACATAATGTTCTACATACAAACTCTCTCCAAACACTTCGTTCATGTTGATCTAAACTAAACTACATTCTTGATCATTGAGATAATTCCTCTTCTTGTAGACGTTCAATTGAGTCTAGATAATCATAAGGAAAAACACCCTTACGACGAACCAAATCAAATTTATTGTTGTGTGGAAAAAAATTTCTTATATGCAATTTACACCAAAGTACATCACGTTGATGGAGTTTTTCGTTCACACCGGATATTTTGCATCACGAACAGCTGTTTTTTGTTTTGGTTACACATACACGTGAAACTTGCGAGCACGTTGGTTAAATAAATACTAAAAATTTGTGAAAAACACATGATTTAGGACATTTTGCAACATATGCAAATAGTTCTTACAGTTCCCTTTTTCATTCCTGATACTTATTTTATTAAATTCATTTAAAAATATTGACAATTTATTGTTTACTTAACAATGTTTTGAGCCATCAGCTACTGTTTAGTGATGCGACAGGTGGAAAACCACAAAAAAACTTGGAAGCACTAGGAAAAACTTGGCAACATCAGTTCTTGATGCGACTATTGATCCCCATCACATTCTACAACAACAACCCCTAAATGACGTCATTTTCATTGTGGTTGTTGTCGAATCTAATATGTATCAGTAGGCACATCAATGTTGATGTTGATGTGCTTTGGTGTAAATTGCATATTACTCTACATAACTGATCAATACTCAAATTATTGGCTAACTTGTTTAAGCTTGTCGCCATAAAACGAAACGAGTCTAAGAATCGTACTTTTAAAATATAATTTTGATTTGCTAAGTGCATGTACTTTGAAAACGAAATGTACAATTCTTTGTTCAGAGGTAAAACTTTTATGTCTCCCTCAATCTTTGATAATTCTATAACAAATAGATGCGCATCATAGAGCTAAAAGTTATGAAAAAATACTGGTAAAAAGTGTGGAATTTTGTAATTCAAATTGCAAACGAGCTGCACCTCTAAATCTTCCACTTAGATGACAATGATCTCTTACTCTATCATCTCCTAATGGGCCGCCACAAATGTGATAAGGAATAGTTAGCTGGAATTCTATTTCTTCTTCCCTAGTGATAGTCATTGGAACAATTCTATTCAAGTAATCGTTATATATTCGTGAAATATCCTCAAAAAGAGCTAACAAAAATTGTAAGCCTGCATCTTCATCTCTTTTAAGCATACATTTATCAAGAGATGAATCACATTTTATATAATATGCATGTTCTCTAACGTTTGTAGTTTTTTCACTAATTTGGGTCTCTATAGGTCTAAGAATGCACTCAATCGACATAAATAGTAAATGGTGCATCCAGACTACGCTGATAATTCTTAAATTCTAAAATAGTTCCGTAGAATCGTCACCATTTTTCCACATTCCATCTTGTGTTCTTCATTCCTCCTCTCGTTATGTACAGGGTGAGTCAAAAAGGACGGACGTTTTTCAAAAATTCATAAACTTGTTAAGGATCATTGAAAAAAATTTTTATTTGAATTTTTAGAATCGTTAGGTCAAAGCATTTAAGAATGTCAAGTGTGGAAAACAACATCGGTCATGTGGTGACCTCCACCGGCGATGCACCGCTGAAGCCGTTCCACGAAGTTTGCGTCTACTCTTTCGAGCATTTGCCGGTCGACTTCGATACCGCGCTCCAAACAGTCACTTTTGGGCTATGCAAAGGTCTTCCATACAATTCTCTAGGATTTTCATTGGCCCAATAACGGCAGTTCTGCTGATTCACCATGCCGTTCAGTTGGAAATGAGCTTCATCTCTCATGAACAGAATAAGGTTCTCATGTTGATCTGAGAGTGCTTCCATCTCACGTGCGACACTCGTTGTTTATAATCCCTTGGCTGCAACTCTTGAACAATTGCCATTTTGTGGGGTTGGAAATTGTGTAAAATACGCATTACCGATGGATTACTCAAGCGAAGTTGAGCGGCGTGGTTTCGTGCAGAACGTCCTGGGCTGCGCATGAAAGCTTGGCGGACCATCTCAACATTTTCTGGCGTTCGAGCCGTTCGTGGACGACCTGAATGACGTCTGTTGCTCAAAACACCTCGGGTGCGAAGTGCTTCCACCCACCGAAAGATCGTGTTACGCGTGGCTACTCTTTGGTTCCTATGAATGTTGAAGTGGCGTTGAAATTCGCGCTGAACAGCGTAAGAGTAAACGCGGTGTTCCAACATCCACATTGCGGTGACTGAAAAAAAAATGCTATTACCGGACGAACATAACGGTACCAACCCCCCACCCGTCGGCCATTTGTGGGGGAATTACTAGCCATTTCCAAAACGTCCGTCCTTTCTGACTCACCCTGTATTTTTTCAATTTATATGGTTGGTGGATATCCTTCAGAAACTCATAATGTTCAAATTTCAATTCGATCGATCCATAAATAAAAAAGTTTTTTTAATAAGAACTTTAATTTGACCTTGGGGTTTGTATGAACCCCTCCCAGTGGTCTGAATCAGACAAATTTGCTGATTTCGACAAATGTACTGCGTATCGTAAAAAGAAACCTATGTGCAAAATTTTAGTTATCTAGCTTTTAATTTAGAATTTATGCCAAAAATTTGCATAAAAAACCATAGTGAGTTGGAGGCTATTTTTAAACCATCATCAAAACCATCAGATGGCTTCTACGGTTGCAGGCGTTCAAGTTCAAGGTAATTTACAAGGCAGGTAAGATAAAATAGCCGATGCGTTGTCTCGGCTCAGTCAAATAATTGATAACGGCTGTTTGGACTGGAAAGGCGAACAGAATATTTTTCATGTGGTTACAAATGTAATTCCATGTACACTTAGGCATTCTGTTCACGTAGCCTTTCTGCGACTGCATCTTCTTTTGCAACTTTTGTTTGTTGACAAGGGGAAGACGATTGCCACGAGGTAGCCGAGCTGCTTGTACTAGCAGCACATCGTCGTTCAGCTGGGGTTTTTCTTTGTCTTATTTCGCGTCTTTCGTGTTTGTTCATAATTTTTTTGGCTTGCATAAAGTGAGGATGCATCAGTGATGCCAGTCACCTATCACAAAAACAGGACAGATCGACCGCAAAAAAGGGAAAAAAGGAACAAAAGATATTAAAAAAAGGACAGAAAACAGGAAAAAATTTATTGCCTTAATATTTTTATTTTTAGTAATATTTACCTTATAAATTTGATTTTATAAATTAGATGAGTTTTATTGCCTCATCTATCAGATCATAATCCTCTTCATCTGCGGCACTACTGTAGGAGGCATTAGTGCAAATCATATCTAAATATTTGTCAGAAACTTCATATATGTTACAGCACGCACTGTGCCGTCGCAATCCGAATCTAATAAAAAAGTGATTTATTTATGTAAAAACAGTATAGCTTAACCTAATAGATAAAATTGCATTTAACGTTTGCGGTTGTCAAAAAAAGCGCCAAAGTTGACGCTAGATGAAGCTTTTTAACTTCCACCGTTGGCCGCTAGATGGTGCTTTTTGAACTTCCACCGTTGACCGCTAGATGAGTGGATATCATGTTAAAATCAAAATTACTTCACCATCTTGGTGAGGTAAAAAGAAGTCTGATCCTTTGTCTACATTCCTAACTACCTACCTACATTTATATTTTGGGTTATTAGTGTATGTTAGAAAACGGAAAATTCAAACTTCAGGGCAGGTAAGTAGACTTCTGACCCTTTTGTCTACATTCCTAACTACCTATATGCATTTATATCTCATGCAACCGGAGCATGTTAGATCATGTTAAAATCAAAATTACTTCGCTATCTTGGTGGGGTAAGTAGAAGTCTGACCTTTTTCTCTAGGTTTGACCTTTTGACTACATTCCTAACTTCCTACCTGCATTTCTATCTCATGCAACCGGGGCATGTTAGATCATGTTAAAGTCAAAATTACTTCACTATGTGGATCAGGTGTGTAGATTTCTGATCCTTTTCTCTACGTCTGACCTTTTGACTACACACTTACTATCTGTATTCTTATCTCATACAATCTGTGCATGCTAGATCAAATTAAAATTTTAACTTCCTTCACTATATTGATCACATGTATAGAATTCTAATCCTTTTATCCTTCTACCCGCACCCCCCATTTTTTAATCGCGCTTTTTGTATTTTCAAAGACGAATTTTAAAATCAATGTCAAATATATCAGAATAATTATGCCAATATTAATACTTAATTGATTCGTCTGATTTTTCAAATTATTCCATATTAAATTTAACCGTCCTGTTACTTTGACATTTCATTCTGCATTTGTTATATATCACAATGAAGTGCGTGTTATTATATTAATTTACAAGAAATTTATACGTGTTTTGTGATTGTGACAGGTTGGGAATAATATACTTAAAGACCAAATACATTATCGGCATACCGTTTTTCATCAGCAAGTACAACAATTTGGTCTATTTGTGTGAACAACAGTTCAACGAGATAAGGAAAATGAGCGTGTCAGTATTGAGATCTCACTCCCACAGCATAAAGTTCTGTTATTAATGGCAACGCAGAAACAGACCACAATGAAAGACAATAGAAGCATTCACGCAACGTGGCAAACTTGGTAAAGTTGATAAATTTGCACACTGGCAAACAAAGTGACCGTTACTCCATACAAAAAAAAAGTTGGGGCTGCCAACTTTGTGAATTTATTATGAGTTGGCATGTGTGCCCAAAAGTGAAATGTCTTACCAATTTAATTTGAATAACAATTGATTTACAACAAATAGACGCACGTATAATACATCATTTATTGTAATTTTTGTACTTTTTTCAACAAATTTACTTTTTCCACTTTTGTCGGCATATTCAATTGTTAGTTTCAGTTCACTGGCACTTTGTTTCAACAATAACTGATTTGCCAAGTACAAACACAATTGGTGGTTCACACAATTCAAATTGGCAAATAAGAAATAGATAAACGGTCCATTGTATGGGTGTTTACAATGCCAGCAAAACGCAGGGGGCCTATTTGAGCAGTCGAGCAAATAATGCAACAAACATGCAAAATAGTGTTCACTAGGCGTTGCTCAAGCTACAGTGGGGGTCACAGGTGGCGGATAGTGGACGGCCTACAGATATGTAGGTTAGCTGCGAATATTCAATAAGCAGTCCCCGACCAATGAGCGCCGAGAATGGAAGAGGTAGTTTAAAAGCCTACACACTCTTGTGAACTTCTCGTGACGGGGCGAGTGTGAGCCGCCCACATAATAAGTTCTCCAAAACCCAAAAAGGTGCCCGGTCTCAGATTGGGCGGATTTCTGGTCTGCATCTGTACCTGATAGGTCGGCAGCAGTAAATGCCTGATGGTAGTTCTAAATCCAAGAGCGTCTGTTCCCACATTGGGCGGCTTCTTGGTCTGCGTCTGCACCTAATAGGTCGGCAGTAGTATATGCCTGGCGGTAGGCCTAAAACGCGGAGATGACCGTTCCCCGTCACGTAGCGCTGGGAGTCCTTGGAACCACTGATAGTTATTCCGCTAACGATGGTGAAAGGGTGATGTGAGCCTGCTCTGCCGAGGCGGCAGGTGTGGCGTGGATCAGTGACCAGCCACTTCGGACCCTGGTCAGGGAGTTTGCATTGGACGCAGTTTAGTAGACTGCGTTGCCCCGGGCGAGCACCAGTCCGTCCGTGTATTCCGGAACTGGTAAAGCGTAGGTCAGGCCCCAGGGAACTGAGGTAGGGACCATGTCCCAAGGGTATACCCGTTCCTGACTAATGCGGCCCGCCCCTCTGCACACGATGCGCTGGCAAACAAACAAACAATGGCAAATCAAGGAAATTCTTATACCACGGCGACGGCCAACTTGGTCGCTGTGGTGAACGATGCTGCAAATTCGGAATCAACAGGTGATATGGCGTTCAGGAGAAGCGGTAAGGTGGCCCGCTCTCCCCCACAGCCAAGCAGTAAACCTCATCGATCGCCGAAAGCCATCCTGGCTACTACCAGCAAGGATGCGACGAGCCCCTCGTGCTCGATAAAACCAGGAGTTGAGTATAACTCTTTCCATAAGCTCGGCGTGAAAATAAGGAGCTTAGTGGACATGTTGGAGGAGAAGGGGTCGGATGGAAAGCCAAGACGCTCCATAAACCAAAACATGCGTGATACGATCGATAGTATCAAAGCACTCTATGAGCTTTCAGCTATCGATCAGAAGGACGACCAGGCGAAGAGTGTCATAAGGACAAATAGCTCTTCGCAGACGTCGCCCTGGTTGAAACCTTCCGCAAAGGGTAAAAGAAGTCACGAGGGGCAACTGGAGACTCGGGAAAGAGCAAATGGCCAAATGGTGTTAGGTCCAAGCCGGACGCTCTCATTATCTCGGCTACCGAAAGCTCCACATATGCAGATATTCTGCGGAAGATACGCAGCGACCCGGTCTTGCAGAAACTAGGCGAAAATGTGAAGACAGTCCGACGCACCACCAAAAATGAGCTGCTACTTGAACTCAAACGGGGTACAGAGCAGAGTACGGCGGACTATCAGACAGTGGTGGAACAAACGCTAGGCGATGCTGTAAAAGTTTTGGTGAAAACGAACGTGGTCACAATCCAGCTCAGGGATGAGATTACATCTCCCGGCGAAGTGTGCGACACCTTGCATGAGCAGTGCAAAATACACCGTCCGAATGAGGCGCTGGTTCGGAACATGGGGAAGATACGTCACGGCACACAGACTGCATACATCACGTTGCCAGTCCCTGACGCAAAGAAGGTGCTGAGCTCCCGACGAATCCGCATCGGCTGGGTATCTTGCAGAGTGCGGGATTGTGCATCTCCAACAAGATGCTTCAAGTGCTGGGGCTACAAACACAGAGCGCAGAACTGCAAAGAGGACCGCAGACCGCAGTAATCTCTGTAGGAGGTGTGGGCAAGAGGGTCATCAAGCAGCACAATGCAAAAATGACCCAAAATGTGTGCTTTGCAGTAGAGACCATGCAGCGGGCTCTGCCCGCTGTCCGCTTCTTCAAAGGGCAGTTAAGGTTAAGGAAGTAAGAGGGCGATGAAAATCGCCCAATTAAACCTTAACCACTGTACCGCAGCTCAAGACCTGCTGCATCAAACGGTGCTCGAGCAACACTTAGACCTGGTCCTTCTAAGTGAACAGTACCGCAACGTGGAGGGACACAAATGGATTTCGGATGCATCCTGAAAATCCGCCATATGGGTTTCGGACGGGAAGATGCCGCAAAGTAGGCCAGTTACTCCTCATGCCGGTTTCACATGGGCTAAAGTAAATAGTATTTACTTCTTCTCATGTTACGCGCCGCCAAGCCTGTAGCTTATTCAGTTTGAATGGCTAACCGCGGAACTGGTGACGGAAGCAAGAACGAGGACGCCGTTCATCATTGCCGGGGACTTCAATGCGTGGTCCACAATGTGGGGTAGCAGGTTCACTAATCAGCGAGGCAGAGTCTTGATGGAGTGCCTAGCCACACTCAACGTCGAACTTTTGAACGATGGGCAGTTCACTATCGAGGCAGGTGATAGACGTTCAGGCATAGACCTTACGTTTGCGCATTGTTTCATTGCGCGCCACACAACATGGAGCATCGGTGATTTTTATACAAACAGTGATCACCGAGCCATCGTGATTAAGATTGCGCTGCATCCTGCGACCAGATGTCAGTTTCGCTCTGCTAGAGGATGGAGAGATCGACTTTTCGATGAGGACATCTTTCTACAAATCTAGGAAAGCACCTCAACTATGACTGATGACGCGAACGGTATGGTAGAAAGCATCACTAAGCGGATTTCCATAGCTTGTGATGCCTCGATGCCTAGGAAAGCTCGGGTTCCTGCGCGAAAGGCAGCCTACTGGTGGAACGACGAAATCGCCGAGCTTAGGAGTCGCTGCATCCGGGCGCGCAGGTTGGCGCAACGTGCCAGAACATCTCCTGGTTGGGAAGAACTGCAGGGGAAATTTAAAAGGCTAAGGCATCTCCTGAGGAAGGCCATACGGATCAGCAAAGATTCCTGCTTCAAGGCACTGCGAGACAGCTCCGATACTGATCCGTGGGGAAAGGCCTACAAAATCGTGATGAGCTCGGTAAAGGGACCACAGCACCCACAGCCATCAGACCCAGCACTGATGGACAACGTGGTCGCGGCACTTTTGCCTGAGGGGGATACACTGGAGCCCACTGAATTGTCCACAGGCGTTGCTGAATTCCCGTCGGTTACCACGGAGGAGGTGCTGCAAGCTCTGAACAAGTTGGGAGATAAAAAAGCCCCGGGACCTGATGGTATCCCAAATGTAGCGCTAAAGGCAGCAGTGAAAGCAGATGTTGCTACCTTAGCAAAAATGTACTCCGCATGTTTTTTCGAAGGCATCTTTCCGACCATCTGGAAAAGACAGAGGCTAGTCTTGTTGCTAAAGCCAAAAAAGCAACCGGACTGTCCATCTGCGTACCGGCCACTCTGCATGCTTGACTCGCAGGGCAAGATACTGGAAAGCATCATCGTCGGACGACTGCAGGACACGCTAGATAGGCCGAACGCCTTATCCGACTTCCAGTTTGGATTCCGCCGTGGAAAATCCACGGTTGATGCAATCCAAGCAGTGATGGATATCGCACGCAGAGCGACGAGTGGAACCAGATGGAGAGGAGGCGACAAAGAATACTGCGCGGTAGTGACCCTGGACGTCAAAAATGCCTTCAACATGGCGAGCTGGCCGCGGATCATGCAAGCACTTAGGGCGCTTGGCACGCCGAGGTACCTAATGCGGATCATCGAAAACTACTTCGCTGATAGAGTACTGCTGTATGACACCGATGATGGCCGGAAAGAGTACAGGGTCACAAGGGGCGTGCCACAAGGTTCGGTCTTAGGTCCCACCTTGTGGAAAGTAATGTATGACGGCGTTCTCAAGATGAACCTCTCCACAGGCGCAACGCTGATTGGATATGCTGACGACATTGCCCTGGTAGTCGTGGGTAAAACGATCGAGCGAATACAGACTAGTTGCTGTGAAGCCACGGCCAGTGTCATGAGTTGGCTCAGGGAAGCCCACTTGGAATTAGCAGTTGAGAAAACAGAAGCTGTTCTCCTGTCTACCCGGAAAGTGAGGGGAAACGTTCTCGTTTCAGATAGGTGACTGCCTCATAACCTCCCAGTCATCCCTCAAGTACCTGGGAGTGCTTATTGACACTCGGCTGTCCTTCAAGGAGCATCTAGTAGCCATTAACGATAAAGCGGTGAAAGTTAATGGAGCCCTATCCCGTATAATGACAAACATAGGTGGACCACGAGCAAGCACGCGGAAGCTGCTGGCTAGAGTTGTTGCCTCCATTATCTTATACGCGGCGCTAGTATGGGCGGATGCAACACGGAAGAGCTCATACATGGCGGGTATTCGCTCGACGTAAGTGCGCTACGGGTAGCAAGCGGTTTTCGCAATTTATCGGATGTTGCGATTGAGGTAATCGCCTCTATGCCACCAATCGATATAATGGCGCGTGAACTGGAACATAGGTTCACCACGGGGTCATCTACAGAAGACGAACGGCGATACAGCATCCAAGAATGGCAGAGGAAATGGGGAGCGTCTAGGAAAGGGCGATGGACGTACTCTCTAATCCCTAGCCTGGATGTATGGATAACGCGGAAACATGGAGAAGTGGATTTCCATATGACGCAGATACTAAGTGGACACGGCTGCTTTAAGTTCTACATGCACCGGTTCAAGCACGAGGAGGACCCCTTCTGTCCAGTCTGCGTCGGTATCGCCGAAGATGCCCAACACGTACTTTTCTGTTGTAAAAACCGCTATTGCAATGATTATGCGGACCCTCCGTACAACAGAGCGCGGCAGAGCAGCTGAACGATCGCGAATGCAGGCCGATCTAGCTGCACAAACGGACAGGTGAATGTAGATTGTTGACGTGTAGTTGCGACCTACGAACACATACAGTACAAACGCATTAGGTGACCCACTTACTTGGGACAGACTGACGATTGGGCAATTATGCTCCTCCTCTCCTCCCGACGGATTATCTAGCGACAGTTCCGGGGGGACAATAGGACATGGGGCGGAAGTTTTTAGCGGGTTAAGGCCCCGCACTTCGGTTGTAGACCGGCTGGTTTTCGATGCTTTTCTTCCGATTAAAAAAAAAAAAAAAAAAACATGCAAAATAGTAGAGCAGAAAGAACGGACGAACGAATACAGCAAGATAACGAAAATGCGCGTGTGAGAATGTCGCAATTGCGTGCATCTCGATCACAAGAGACACGAGCTGAACGACATCAACAACGACAATTGGAACGGAGAATTCGCGCCGATTCGCAATTGGCATATACAGAGCAAATGACCGACAACGCCAACAAGTACATTGAGCATTTACATCCGCTTCGTTCCTTCGTCTCGCATTCGAGTATTCAGCTCATCCAAAAATGCTGATTGGTCAATGGACAAAGAATGTCCCCATTGTCATGCGCTCAAATTTAAACAAGAGCCAGCTGGCATGTGTTGCGCATCAGGAAATGTGCAACTACCAGAAATTGAGACACCACCAGAACCATTGAACGGCTTGCTCATTGGAACGGATCCAAATTCAAAACTCTTCTTGAAGTCCATTCGGACATTCAATTCATGCTTCCAAATAACATCGTTCGGAGCAACAGAAATAGTTCATAATACTGCGGCAAATGGTCAACAATTCAATTCAATGTTCAAAATCAGAGGTCAAGTGTACCACAAAGTGGGCTCATTGCCGCCAATGCAAAACGAAACACATAAATTTTTACAAATATACGTCATGGGCGGTGAGGACGCCAATCGCGTGGATGCATGTTGTGGCTACACTAACCTCATTTCGCCTAACGCCAGGTGCATAGTCGGCGAGCTGGACGCCCTATTGAATCGGCACCATGAATTATTGAAATTCTGCAAATCACACATGCACGAATTACAAAATGACAATCACGCTATTGTCATCAATCCTAATGAAACACTAGCTGGAGAACATGTGCGTAGATTCCACGCTCCTGTTGTGCACGACGTTGCTGGAATCATGGTTAGCGACCGCACAGAGACTCGAGAAATTGTGATTCGAAAAAGAAACAACAATCTAGAGTTCATCGCTGACACACACCGTTCATACGACGCTCTCCAATATCCGCTAATATTCTGGAAGGGACAAGACGGTTATTGCATAAGCATTAAACAACGAGATCCCGCCACAGGTACTTCATTCGTTCATAATGAATCATTACTTATTTTGAGATCATTTTCAATAAATTTTTAAAAATATTTATGAATATATTTTGCAGGAGCCGAAACAAACAAGAAAGTGAGCTCGATGGATTTTTATGCGTATCATATGATAATTCGATGTGGTCAGGACAACGTCATTCTGCGATGTCGTGAGCTGAGCCGTCGTCGACATTTACGTGAAGATAAAGAGGAAACGACTACGATTCATACGACACAATCAAAATAAACTGCGTGCGGAAGAATACATTCACTTGCGAGACACTATCAGGAACGGCGACACCGCCGAAATTGGTAACTCCATCATCGTATGTAGGCAGTCCACGTCATATGCAAGAATACATACTATGCTATGACTTTCGTGCGCGAGTGCGGACGACCGTGTTTATTTATAACGTTTAGATGTAATCCTAAATGGCAGAAAATTACATTTTTGTTATTGCCAGGCCAAAAAGCAATGCATCGTCATGATATTACAGCACGTGTGTTCAAACAAAAATTGAAGTCTTTAATGAGCTTCATTACAAAATTACACGTATTCGGTCCCACACATTGCTGGATGTATTCGGTTGAATGGCAGAAACGAGGATTACCTCATGCACACATTTTGATTTGGTTTATCGAAAAAATACGCCCTGAAGAAATCGATAGTGTAATTTCCGCGGAAATTCCAGATCCATCTACTGATCAACTACTATTCGATATTGTTACCGCGAACATGATTCATGGCCCTTGCGGTGATCTGAACCGTTTATCGCCTTGCATGGCAAATGGAAAATGTACAAAACGTTTTCCTAAAGATTTCACCAACGACACGATCACAAACATCGACGGATATCCAATATATCGTCGAAGAAATACTGATAATGGAGGACAATCATTCACAAAAAAATATCAATAACGCAGACATTGACATTGACAATCGTTGGGTGGTACCATATTCACCTCTGCTGAACAAAACATTCAATGCAGTTCGGTGAAGTCCATCAAATATAATTGCAAGTATGTGAATAAAGGCAGCGATATGGCTGTGTTTCAAATTCAGAATACCGATGTGAATGTCAATCGATTGAATGACAACGACGAAATAAAGCGCTATCAAATTGGCCGGTACATCAGCTCTAATGAAGCTGTCTGGCGTATCTTTGATTTCCCAATTCATGAACGGGACCCAACAGTTATACGGTCAGCGCGTATTTTTCACCAACGAGAGCATTTGAGCGAGCCATGAATCCACCAAAAACTGCACTCACAAAATTTTTCGAATTGTGCGGCTAATTTCGGTGCCTTCACACGAACACTACTCTATTCAGAAGTACCACGCTACTTCACATGGAATCAAACAAAAAAATGGATGCCCAGCAAGCAAGGCACACCAATTAATGCGTGCCCCGGCTTATTCAAATCAAACACTTTCTGCCAAGTATATAAATTAAAGAATATTTTGTTTGGGGTTTCTTTTTAAAATATAAATCGTTTATTTAGCACATAGCGTTGCTTGTTTAGACTTATTATAATTATTTGGATAGCACTATGTACTTTTCTTGTTTTGATCTTATTATAATTGTTTGCATAGCAGTGATGCCATTTTAGCCTTTTTCCGGACAGATCTGTCCTTTTTTTAACTGACCTATCCGGAGAAAAAAGTCAAACATCCCCTATCCGGAAATCTATCCTTTTTTAATTTTATTGCATTATTTATTTTTTTTTCAAATTCTGTGAATATGCTTAAATTACGCAAATAATAGAAATAGTCGACATGTATTGGGTTGTGCTCATCACTAATACCATAACTTAACATTGTGGCTGATCACATGACCGAAAACGGCACATGACCCGAACATAACATAAACAAACAAACATGCCGAAAGAAATATATAAACAAAAATTTCGCGAGTCGTGGCTAAATCAGCCTGATTTAAAAAGTTGGATGAGCCGCGATCCAAAAGATAACAATAAGGCTTACTGCAAGTTTTGTAAGTGTGGGATTAACTCTAAAATTGATCAAATGCGTGCGCACATGTCCACAAAAAAACATGTGGTTAATGCCCAGCCATTCGCACAGCCAAATAAATTATCGTTCCCACCTAAACCAAGGAACGAAACTGCTGTCCAGGATGCGGCGCTAGCAATGTTCATTGCCCAGAATGCTGCGATTGAACCAGTCTCCCATTTAAGTGACTTGTGCAAACAAAAATTTGGCGCATCGCAATTGCACCGGACGAAATGCACACAGGTTATTAAAAACGTGTTAGCCGAACATTTTAAAGAAGATCTTCGGGGAGATATTGGTGATGCAAAATACAGTCTGCTAATCGATGAGACGACGGATGTAAGCATTACTAAGATTATTGGTAGGACGCACTTATTATATTATAGGTAGGTTACATTATGAGGTTCCAGATAAAAATCTTAACATGATTCGCACTAGTGCCTCCTACAGTAGTGCTTTAAAAGAAGAGGATTATGACCTCATAGATGTGGCAATAAAGCTCATTTAATATAAAAAAATTAATTTATAACTTTGAAATTAATAAAAATAAAAATAATAAGGCAAAAAATTTTGTCCTGTTTTCTGTCCTTTTTTAAAAATTTTTTGTCCCTTTTTTCCCGCTTTTTTGAGGTCGGTCTGTCCTGTTTTTGTGATAGGTTGATGGCATCACTGTTGCATAGCACTATGTGCTTTTCTTGAGTCTTCATGAAAACTAAAAAACTCACTTCAAAATTTGGATGTCCAAAGCTATGCTTTATACTAGCCTACGTGATCAAACACTTCGAACTTCAAATGTTCGAAGCCTTTGCTTTATGTTGGCGTACGTGCATGAAGGTACACTGTCAGCGAAAAGGGTCTTTTGGCTTATGCTTAGACACTGGGATATTGCATCAGCCAAAGCGCACATTACGCCATCGCAAATAGTATGGGAATAATGATGGGGATAATTAATAATGATACTAATGATAATTATGAAGTAAACAAAAGAATTCTTAACTTATACAGTCAATCCAACGCAGACTGAGTGTTTTTATCTGCGACTGTTGTTGGTTAATGTCACCGGCCCATTGTCATTTCAAGATATACGCAAAGTGAATGGACAACAGTATCCAAAGTATAAAGATGCATGCCTTGCACTCAGTTTGCTCGAAGATTTCAATCACTGGGACGATGTACAGCAACACAAATTCGTCTACTATTCGCTATAGTGTTGACTACATGTTTCCCGCGACGAGCAGACACGTTGTGGGATAAACACAAAGATTCAGTGACTGACGATATATTGCATTAAATTCGTACACAGTGCAACGATCTAACGATTACATTTAGCAACGCAATGTATAATGAAGCATTGATTGCTATCGAGGATCTTTGCGTTGTCATAGCAAGTTTACCACTCAGTCATTTCGGTATGCGTGAGCCAAATTGGAGTACATCTGATTATATGAACACCGAAATGAATCGTGAACTGCAGTACAATACTGCAGGAATGGCAGCGATTGTCACTCGCAATGTCCCACTACTGACTGATGAACAAAAAAACATTCACCACCGCATTATGCATGCAGTTTCAGCGGGACAAGGTGGATTCTTCTGTTTGGATGCACCAGGCGGAACTGGCAAACCATTTCTCATTTCGCTAATTCTCTCCGAAATACGATCCAATAATGGCATCGCATTGGCCGTTGCATCATCTGGCATTGCAGCAACTTTATTGGATGGAGGGAGAACAGCTCATTCAGCATTATACTGCCTCTGAATATTCAAAACAACCCAGACGCAGTGTTCAACATAAAAAAACAATCGTCCATGGCCACAGTCCTGAAACAGTGTAACATTATCATCTGGGATGAATGCACTATGGCCCACAAACATTTTCTTAAGGATTTGAACAGGACATTTAAAGATATAAAAAACAACGACAAACTATTCGGTGGCACTCTGTTACTCCTTTCAACGCTTGCTTGAAATGATCGTCTCTGTGGCGTTATGTTGAAAAGTCCGATAACAAGAAACATGCGCATACAAAACAAATGTTACGTATTGGCTATGGAAAAGTTGCTGTCCATGAAAATACTGGCTGCATAAAATTGCCCACCGATTTCTGCACAATCATTGATTCGCAAAATGCTCTCATTGACCGCATATTCCCCAATGTACGCATACAACACATAAATCAAGCGTGGCTGGCGGAAAGAGACATTTTAGCACCGAAACATGTGCACGTAGATGATTTAAACTTTAAGATACAACAGTTGTTGCCAGGCAACTTGGTATCATACAAATCGATCGATACAGTATGCGATGCCAACGAAGCTGTAAATTATCCAACAAAGTTTTTCAACTCACTGGATTTTCAAGGCATGCCACTACACATTTTACGACTGAAAGTTGTCCTCCGGTTATTTTACTTCGCAATTTAAACCCACCACGGCTGTGCAATGGCACGCGATTAGTCATTAAATTAATGAAGAACATTATCGAAGCCGGTATTTTGAATGGCAAATTCTGAGGCGAAAATGTTTTGCTGCCATGCATTCCAATAATCCCATTCAAACGCGTACGCAAAGCCAAACTATGTCCGTTTGCGGCTTAGATTTGGGCTCACCGTGTATTTATCATGGAGAAAAAAATTTGGTATATCCCAATTTTGAGCTAGGGCGTAGCAACGCGCGCCGGGAAATCTAATATGTCTATATATATACAAAAGACTTAAAACAGGGGGAAAAAAAAACTAAATCATGAAAGGTACATCAACATCAACACCAGCAGTAGCAGCAACAACAGGCGCAAAGAAAATATGGATGTGATGCACGGAAAGAAAGTTTAAATAACAAAAAGATGAAGAAGCATTTCAATGAAGTGAAGTAGCTACAAATGATATTGAAAAACATTTTAAGGTCTATTCATTCCACAATGACAGGGACCTATTGGTATCAGAAAAGTTCTTTAATGAAGCCTCTAAGTTATTCATTCCATTGATGGAAGAAAATCTTCTAGAGCTGTCTACACGATTAATTTCACCCTATCACTGAAATATTTTAGAGTAAATGAGGATGAGGGTTCATTTAAAACTTTTCTACATCAATCCAAGATGTCAATCGTTACATCAGGAAAAAATATTAAAACTGTTTTTGAGAAAACACTCTGATCAGTTATTAAATAAAATGAGAGAGTTTCAGGAAAGAGACAGTGATTGGAATCTCACTGCAATATTAACACTTAAAATGAATATTGATAGATATACATCCACAGAAATAAATAAATATATCAGTAAAATAGCTGTGGCCCCGACTTCGTACGCGTGGTACTATTCGAAATATGTTTGTAATAGCGTTTATTTTGTTATCCCTAATTACACTGTGTAGCAGCGGAAAAAAACTTCTTATCAGACCTAGTGGAGGTTATAGGTTATAAAAAGCCAAGAAGAATGGTATGTATTAAATCTCTGATACACCCTCAAAATCTTGTTTTAGAGCCCAAAAACCGTTTTTAGGTAGGTTCCTGTACATATTACCTTATAACTTGGCCATTTTTTATCGGATTAAAAATTCTAGTCTAGCTATCTCCCTCTATCTTTCCTTTTTTATTCTTAATTGTCTAGCTATCTCCCTCTAGCTATCTCCCTCTATCTGCAACAATTAAGAATAAAAAAGGAAAGAAAACTGTCATATGCAATTATAAAAAGTACAATAAATCAAGTAATTTTAACCAATTCTAATCAAACAGGGTTCTAAAATGACTAAACTTTCGATGTACTTTGAGAAAAAATATAATTTAGATAAGATAAGAGACACAAATTAGACTTAAAGTTGCAAAATCGATGAAAAAATCAAAATTTTGGAAAGTTTTTGGTCTGTATCTTCATGAATTTGAATGATAACAAAATACATGATACATGGTTGTAAAGGGCTACGTTTCAGCTTCTAAATACAAGAATTTTTAATCCGATAAAAATGGCCAAGTTATAAGGTAATATGTACAGGAACCTACCTAAAAACGGTTTTTGGGCTCTAAAACAAGATTTTGAGGGTGTATCAGAGATTTAATACATACCATTCTTCTTGGCTTTTTATAACCTATAACCTCCACTAGGTCTGATAAGAAGTTTTTTCATTTTTTTTTTTTTTTGTAACACAGTGTTATCAGATCTTTAATTTTCCAGCAGCTAAAGAGGAAAACATTCGAAAATCTGCCAAAAAGTAGGCAACAGAATTAAAAATATGAATATCTTTTGATTTAGTAAGTTGATTTCGATAAAATAAGCGCTAAATGTTACACGAAGCTTGCTACAATACACCGCATTCGGATAGGTTAAGCGGTTTCTGAGATTAGCGTGCACAGGCACGAAAAGGCTTACGATTTTATATATACATAGACGTCAAATTCGTGAGTTAAATGAATCAATTGACTTAATTTCAAACGGATTTAAGAACCGATTAAAGACATATTCATATCAAAATAAGAAGGAGGAGCTGTTATTACCAAAGGAGTTCTTTGATGAAGCCTCTGCGGTAATCATTCAATTGATAGAAGAAAATCTTGTAGAGCTTACTACTTATAAGACTAATTTTATTCTATCGAGTAAATATCGGAAACAAACGGCAGATGATGAGATAGAAAAAATTTTCTCGCATCAAAGCAGAATAACAATCAGTAAAAGATATCAAGAATGTTTTGATAATCACTCTCGGCAGATAATAAAAAAAATGCAAGAGTTTCAAAAAAAAAAAAAAATAGCAGATGGGCACTCACCAAAATCTTGAATCTTGAAATTAATATAAACAAATACACGCCTCTTTATTGATTTACCTCGTTGTCTGAAGACGAAGAGAGCCATCATTAATGTTCATAATAATGACAGTTATTGCTTCAAATGGGCAGTAATTTCAGCACTAAAACCACAATCAATTATTCCTCATCGTTGTACATCTTATAATATTGAAAATATCGAAAGCTCACAAATTAAAATAAATGAGAAATTGATACTCGATTTCTCAAATTTGATATTTCTACTGGAGTTGAAATACATTAAGAATGTCTTTGGATACGATAAGGAGGGAGGTGGAATTAAAGGTCGACTATATAGACCTATCCATATGTCTGCTGTTGTTGGGGGAGGAGGAGGAGGGAAACACACACTTTGTTTGGATAAAGAATTTTTCAAGGTAAATATCAAGCATGAAATTAAATAAAATAATAAAACATATTCCTTCTTCTTTTTAGACTTGTGGGTCAGAATTTTACGAGAAAAACTCATAAACTATTCTTTTGTAATACATGTTTGGCATATATACAGAGTGAGTCAGAAAGGACGGTGGGTGGAAGCACTTCGCACCCGAGGTGTTTTGAGCAACAGACGTCCCCCAGGGCGTCCACGAACGGCTCGAACGCCAGAAAATGTTGAGGCGGTCCGCCAAGCTTTCACGCGCAGCCCAGGACGTTCTGCACGAAACCACACCGCTCAACTTCGCTTGAGTAATCCATCGGTACGGCGTATTTTACACAATGAACTGCATTTCCACCCTACAAATTGGCAATTGTTCAAGAGTTGCAGCCAAGGGATTATGACCAACGAGTGACGCGCGTGAGATGGAAGCACTCTCAGATCAACATGAGAACCTTATTCTGTTCGTGAGTGATGAAGCTCATTCCACCTGAACGGCATGGTGAATCAGCAGAACTGCCGTTATTGGGCACCACATGCCCGATGTTGTTATCCACACTTGACATTCTTAAATGCTTTGACCCAACGATTTTAAAAATTCAAATAAAAATTTAGTTCAATGATCCTTGACAAGTTTATGAATTTTTGAAAAACGTCCGTCCTTTTTGACTCACCCTGTATATCCAGAGAATATGCAAAAAGTATTAACAATATGATTAAATACACACTTTTGGCTATAATTCCACATAATTACATTTCGGCACAAATTGGCAGAAAGATAGTTTTCATTCCAAAATATATGGGCACGTTGGTTAGTTAGGACATAAAAAAACAGTACACAGAAATAACATTTAACAAGTACAGAAAAATTTCTTTTTCTGTTTTTACATTTAACATACCTTGATCTTTAATTTCCATTATTAATTTTCACTTTTCAATCTCACGTGTTAAATTTATATAAGCTCAAAATTTGACAAAAAATTCGCGTCTTTCTTACTACAACAAGAAGCTGACCGAACATCTGACTTTGTAAGTCTGCTAAAATGTAAAGGTTGCCATATTTTCAAAAATATTTATAAGTTCATTATACCTGAAGTATGTATTTTAAGAATACTTAATATAAATTACGTTTTGTTTCCAAACATTTTTCGAATTTATGCCAGAAATTTGCAAAAAAAAAACCATAGTGCAACGGTCAGTTACCATTTCGAATTTCAGGCTACCCAAATAATAATGAAACTCCTCCACAAACCAAACTAGCGCCAGATTCCTTTCTCGGTTATCGTCTCTCCACGTCCGATAAACTCTTGCTGGCAAAAGATATAATGAGGTTTATTATCCCCGCCGAATTGGAATAATACTGCTCCCAATGCTACCGGGCTAGCGTCTAATAAGACGTGCCCTCCGGGTCGGATCGAAATATAATAACCCTGAAATTTTGGCCAGTTGTTTAAACTCTCAATCGCACCTTTTTCTGAAAATTTGGCATTAGCCTTCAGCAAACAGTCCGTTTTGTTTTGAAGGTTCGATCATGCTGTTCCTCGTTATGTCCCATATAATCACATCGTCAATGTAGATCATGAGGTTTTTGCACGGTGCCAACATCCCCTCAAGTAAACGCTGGTAAATTGCAGGTGCGGAATTCACCCCAAACAGTAGCCGGGATGTTTAGAATCTCCTTATTTTCTTTATTTATTTATTTATATGAAAAATTACTGTCAACAAAGGAGTACATTAAAAATTTAAAATAAATCTTACAACTAACAAAATAAATCTAAAAACTAGATAAAACTGTCTCTGACTCGGTGGGGGAATTTTATTTGCTAAACAGCTAGCTGTGCCCCTACTCACAGCATTAAGTGGTCGGAGACAAATATTCAACTGATGAGCATCAAAGGTAGCCGGGATAGGTAAACCGTTAAGTAACGTCTGGTTCATCTAGCGCGATCCGCTATAAGACGTGCATAAAACTCAAAAGAATCGTGTAGGGCATAGTAAGTAGTGCATCTATCTACAGCTATAGGAACAAAATTTCTAGGGATGGAAAACTTCAACAGATTTAATAGCTCAGGAGAAACAATATCTCCGATAGGAGGTTTGAGGAAAGTTAATCCCTAGAGCTATCAAGCGATGACCCAACGATGGAAGACTGATAAGAAGAACCCTATCAGAGTAAGACGGCAAACGAGAATTAGGATTCCAGTTAAGGCCACGGAGAGCAAACAGAAGGAATTGTTTCTGCACAGATTCAATTCGATCTTGATTCTTTTTATATTGCGATAACCAAATGCAAGAGAAAAACTCAAGAAGTAGACGCACAAGAGATACAAAAATATTTTTTTTGGTATAAGGGTCATTAAATTCAATTGACCAACGTTAAATGAAGCCGAAAACACCTTTCGCCTTATTTACAATAGAAGAAATATGCTGGTTAAAACACAGCTTAGGATCAAATGGGACACCAAGGCCATTAAACGTAGAAACACGCTCGAGTTGGACGTTATCAATCTTGTAAGTAAACAAATTGGGCTTACACCGATGATATGTCATGAATCTACATTTAGAAAAATTAAGGTATAAAAAAATTGTTAAGCACCAATACTATAAAAAGTCAAGATCTTCTTGAAGTCTGAGAAGAGAGGCACCATCATTAAATTAAAGGCATAATTTCACATCATCAGCGTACATGAGCACGCGAGAATGTGGGATGAAAGGCAGATCATTGACAATTTCTGAAAGAAACACTTTTTGAAAACGATTTTTAAGTAAGATTTGGTCCACTTTTGAAGATTATATGGAAAGCCCATAATATTAAGTTTATTGTGTATAAAGGTCATGATTACCAGAGTCAAAGGTAACGGCTTATACAAGGACCTTGCACACCGTATAAGAATACAACTAGGAACAGTATCAGGGTCAGGAGAATAGGAAAATTTCAGGCATCTAAGATTATGCAGAATATTAACATCATCAATTTCAGGGGTTCTGAAATTGTTAATTGTGTTAATATTCATGATAAGGGTACGAGGTGCCCGAAAAAGTTGGAAAAACTTTGCAAATAAGTCAGATATTCCAGTGTCATCAGCTGCATGCAGTTCATCTAAGGAAAACGAGGAAGGATATAATACGGATTTCCGAATAGCAGTAACAAAGTTGTAAAACTGAGAATTGTAACATAAAACAAGTAAGATAATTATTATAACAACGGCAATTAAGAGAGTGAAACTTAAGGCGTGCCACACAGAATCTTCCAAAATTAAAGGGAGGACCAGAGATTTTAATTTTTTTATAAAGTCTAGACTTTAAGTTTTTAAAGCTGGAGAGCTCACGAGTAAGCCAAGGTGGTTTGTATGTTCCTTTAGGTGCATTCATAAGAGGAATGCAAAGGACCAATCAGTCTACGCAAGCAAAATTTAAGTGTCTTAAAATTTCCTTTACAAAAACAAAGGAAGGCAAATTAAAATCACCAAGCACAACCAAGACATCGCGATTACGGATAAGTTTGGAAACGGACATGACAGCATCAAAATGATGCATATATATATCTATACTCGAACCTGGAGGAATAGAAGAGCACCTAACATAAATCGAGACATGGGGAAGGACTACTTTGGCGCTAATAAACTCAATGCCAGCTGGCAAAACAATTTGAATAATTCCGGAACGAAGATTTGACTTAACTGCTACAAGAACACCACCACCCCGACGCAACTGACGATCATGTCTACAAATTACAAAATGATTTCCAAGAACTTCGTGATTGAGTACATAAGATATAAGAAATGTTTCAGAAAAAAAAACAATAATATCGGCGACAAAAGAAAAGCTATCTCTATACAAATTATTAAGCTTGGACAGTAAACGTTTTGATATACGAGGGCGGTTCATTAAGTACCGGTGTTTGACGATAGAGGACGTTCCTGAGTGAAGTTAGTGTTATCATCGTGTGCTGCCACCTATCAGACGACGCTAATAAAAATTTCCGACTGATTGATAGGTTAGTTTCGATTTGGCAACCATCCGAGTCAGACGTGTTTCGTGATTTTCGCTAAGATGGAAAAAGAGCAGTATCGTTGAGTAATTCGCTTTTTGTTTTTGGATGGGAAAAAATGCGAGGAGATAAAAGCAAAGTTGGATGCTGTTTATGGGGCCACATCGCCATCTATGACCACAGTTAGATATTGGTTCAACGAATTTAAACGTGGGCGAACATCCGTTTTTGATGATGAGCGACCAGGACGCGCGGCAGACGAGGTTACCGAGCAAATCATTAAAAAGGTCCACGACACGATTCTCGCTGATCGACGAACGAAAGTGCGCGAAGTAGCAAAGGCCGTAGGTGTGTCGACCGGAACGGCAATTAATATTTTACATGATAAGTTGGCGATGAAAAATTTTTCGGCCCGATGGGTGCCGCGATTGCTCACGCTGGACAACAAGCGGATGCGGATGTTAACTTCGAAGCAGTGTTTGGGGCAATTTAAGCGAGATCCGAAGGACTTTTTGCGTCGAGTTGTCACCGTTGATGAAACCTGGATTCATCATTACACACCAGAAACTAAACAACAATCAAAACAATGGAAGAAGGAAGAACGATCACTGTACAATACTACAGTGAGTTATTGGACCGCTTCGACAATAAATTAAAGGAGACACGGCCGCATTTGGCGAAAAACGCACCAGCACATTCATCTGGTGTTGTCTCCGCCAAACTGCATGAATTGCGTTATGAATCGCTGCCGCACCCCCCGTATTCTCCCGATCTGGCTCCTTGCGACTTTTTCTTGTTCCCTAACATGAAGAAATGGCTCGCCCGAAAAAAATTTAGCTCAAACGAGGAAGTCATCGCCGAAACAGAGGCGTATTTTGGAGAGTTCGACAAATCCTATTTTTTGGAGGGGTTAAAAAAATGGCCGGAACGTTGGGAGAAGTGAATCTTTCTAAAAGTGGACTATGTTGAAAATAAAAAACATTTTTTTTTTTTAAAATGGTGTCTTCATTTCTAACACGGATACTTAATGAACCGTCCTCGTATTATAGAGATATACTGAAGGCAGGTTGCTAGTTTTTTAGAGCCGAGCTTGGCGCAACCGTACAGAATTAGATCTATTCCTATTATAGGATTACACACCTTTTTGCACACTTACCTTCACATTAGACTTGGAAGCAATAAACCTATTAATATCGTCACAGGTAGTATCGCAAGAAAGTTTCCAAAGGAATATTAGATTCCGAGCGGCCACACTACCGACAAGATTGGTGATGATACCACATTCAATGTATTGCTACTTACTGATGGCATTAATTGTAAAGGATCTGAAGAGGTCGTAAGTGACATCGATGAAAGAAAGGCTTGTATGGACCCATCAGGTGAATGTCCAAATGTAGAAGGGAATGTAGCCACATTCCCAGCATTATTTACAAATGTGTTTGACAAAGGACGAGAAAGAGGTCTGGAACGCTTGGAGGCATTGATGGCAAAGTTCCCATTATTGTCCACAATGGAGTCAGATGAAGGAGGAGAAGCGGGTCCAGACCATTTGGAGGAAGATCATTCAGATAATGTTGGTAATACCTGTATTGGAGGAGTGCTGGATTTGAGGTAGGATCGGTTGGAGGGGCAATTGTAGCAGAAACAAGGGGACTATTGGAAGGTAGTTGGAGAGAAGCTTGGCTGTCCATAAGAGAAGGTGACAATTTAAGAAGGGGAGGGGGCGAATCATATTGATATTTCCTGAGTAAATCTGTTCCCGAATCAAAATCAAATGAAAGCTGCACTATTCAACTTGATAAAATTGTCGTGTATACTACGATACATTGACGAAAAATCAACCTGGCGTTTGAGACATGATGGGCAAGACCATGTCAAACTGCCACAAACAGTTTTAGATTTACTGAATATCACGTCGTGAACTCGACCTGTCAGTCCCACATACTTCAAATGGCAAAAATTAGAACACAGCCAACAACGTACAGCCCGTTGAGAATCAGCATCGAAGGAATTTTTATTCTAGCATGGAGGATGTGCAACAACAAATCATTTTCACGACAAAAAATGAATGTGAACAACAATAGAAAAAAATAAATATAATAATATATACATATAATAAATATAAATATGATAATAATAATAATTGTTCAAATTATCAGAAAGTTAAAAGTTACAAAATCACAAATTAGGTCACCCTGTCGAACAGATGAGATAAAAAACTACATATACACACTGCACATGAGAGTTGAGAGCGTACAAAAAGCAGTGCATCCAAAGTATTAAACTGAACTATGAATTAACAACAACATTGTTACCGTTTAAAAAAGAAAACACAAAACGGTACACAAACACTCATCAAAAACAGATTGGATTTGTTACAACAATGCTCACATATGATAAAAATTGAAATTTTATATGCAATAACAATGCAAAAGTAAAATTGTTGAGCAAGAAGAAAACAAAAACAAAAAGCACTGATCCTTCACTTGTTCGCTGTCAGCATAGCATATGATATCCTTCTTTCTGGTTTTTAATTAAAATAGAGAAATTAATGAAATTGGTTCAAATAAAATGTTCGAAATGATTTTTTTTAATAGCTAAATGACGTCAATTTCAGCAAAAAGACGTCAGTTGTTAACACGGCAAATCTCAAATCGGCATCTCAAGTCACAAGTTCACTTGTGGTGTGGTGCCTTTTCCATACCAGGCTTCCGTATGCAAGGCGCTTTGTGGAGGATCAAGTTTATTATTTTGAATCATATTATATTATATCCTAATGACCTTCTGCGATATAATCGCCCCACGTCACAATTTAAATAACCACAACAATATTTTATGCTATTTTGCGATAATTATTATATTATGATTTTGGCGCCCCCGCAACTGCTGCCCGGGGCAGAAACGACTAGTATATTGTAGCAAGCTTTCTGTAACATATAGCGTTTATTTTATCGACTTACAAAATTAAATGATATTATTATTATATTGAGTAATGTTGCGACTTTTTGCACATTATTACCAACTTTTTAATTTTTTTATTAAATGTTGGGTACAGTTGCCAACTTTTTTTTTCGCAAATTTACCAAATTTTTGGATGATTTTCGACTGTTTTCCTCATTAAACAAAGCAAAGCAGAAGTAAATTAATATTCAAGAAGAATAATAAACAATTTGTGTAGTCAATACGCTAAGATTCATTTTACAATAACAAAAAGTTGCGCAAATCGTTGCGAAAGTTTAATATAGCAAATTTTTTTGATACATTTTAATAAAATACAACCATATTTCGAATACCACGGGTACGAAGTCGCGGGCATGGCTAATCAGTAATATAATATATATATATGATTCGAATCTACATATATTTTCTGAAAAAAACACGAGCATAGCTCGGTCCCCTGGTTCCACATACAAAACAAACTGACTGACTAAATTTACAAAATGTTACAATTTGCACAATTACAAATAAATTTAGCTTGATGAATACAAGCTAGTACCAGTAACTTTTTTTAGGCGTTCGTTTTTCATCAATGACCAAATCTTTCATTAAGTCCATTTCAAATGTTGACAGCTTGGGCCTAAAGGTAATTTTTTCGATGATTGCAGCTGTAAGTGAAAAGCCCGTTTAAGAACAGATATTTTTATACAAAATTGGTCATACCTGGTGTATCTTTTTCTCGTTCAATGTACACGCCTTGGGTTTTGAAATCGTATGTTTCTTTATTTGTCTCCGGAATAGGTATCAAACGGCCAGTGCGTGTTGATACACGAACTTTTTCACCCTCTTCTGTATACCGCCACTCAAAACCGGTTCCTTGCAGATCGGAAGCATCTACAAGACGAATATCTCCAGTTACCTGTTGATTAATCGAAATAAATTCATACAAATAAATTCTGTAATTTAATTCACTTACATTGAGAGGTGCTTCAGACTTGATAATGACACCAGGGAAATCTTTTTCGGTACCTATATTTCTGTAATGGCAGTTTATACCCTCTACAACAACCCAATTGCGTTCTGGTATTACTTGGGTAACAATACCTTGTTTGCCTTTGTCCTTGCCGACAAGCACCTCAACGCGATCGCCACGAAAAAAGCTCCACTCTTCTGTGGAATGCAGAGATTAAACCAATAAATGCCTTTTATACAGAAAATTTTATTCGTGTTTATTAATTGGGCTAATATTAGCATTGAACCAGATCTTGTTAGGTAATGTACTAAAAGCTCAAAAATAATGAAGACTGGTAACTGGTATCTAGATAGTTATTTTTGAGCTTTTAGTACATTATCTACATCATTATTATGTTTCTTTACAAAGTAAAACGTATTAACTTCAAATTTTTTTACTTATTTTTTCAGTTTTAAAATTAACCAATAATCATTATTTACGGTTCTTGGTAAAAGTTATTGTTGTTTGTAAGTTTAGTCAATACACGTTTCTTGTACATATGTGTACATATATGATCCTAGGCTTACCAGGAGGGGTACCTCCCATTGTAAAGAATAAAAGTACAATAAAACTGCCACTCAAACTGTGTTCTTTGTTGATAATCAAACTGTAACAGAGAGAATATAGTGATTGGGGGGTCCATTCGGCGTCGCTCAAGCTAGAGTGGGGGTCACAGGTGGCGGATAGTGGACGGCCTGCAGATATGTAGGTTAGCTGCGAATAATGAATAAACAGTCCCCGACCAATGAGCGGCGAGAATGGAAGGGGTAGCTTAAAAGTCTGCACACCCTAGTGAAGTTCTCGTGACGGGGCGAGTGGAAGCCGCCCTTCGTAATAAGCTTTCCCAAATCCAAGAGCGTCTGTTCCCATATTGGGCGGCTTCTTGGTCTGCGTCTGAACCTGATAGGTCGGCAGTAATATAAGCCTGGCGGTAGGCCTAAAACGCAGAGATGACCGATCCCCATCACGTCGCGCTGGGAGTCTCCGAATCGTTGTTAGTTTTTCCGCTAATGATGGTGAAGGGGTGATGTGAGCCTGCTATGCCGAAGCGGCAGGCGTGACGTGGGTCAGAAACCAGACACTTTGGACCCTGGTCAGGGAGTGTACATTGGACGCAGTTCAGTAAGCTGCGTTGCCCCGGGCGAGCTCCAGTCCGTCCGCGTATTCCGGGACTGGTAAAGCGTAGGTCAGGCCTCCGGGAACTGGGGTAGGGACTGTGACTCTAGGGTATACCCGTTCCTGACTATTACGGCCCGCCCCCCTGCACACGATGCTCTGGCAAAATAAACAAGAAATGTTGAATTTTTCCGTGAAGAATAACACTACGGCAATGGCCAACTTGGTTGCCGTACTTACTACTTACTACTGGTTAGTGAGTCCCATAGGCCGAAGGAAGACTTAAATGTGTGAACGCAGGATGTAAGTGGCAAAGCGGCTTTCTGGCTACAAGGCAATGCTTCCTTTGAGCAAAGTATGATGGTTTCACCTTTGCCAAAATACGGGGTATCAATTTTTGCAGCTGCTTCACATCGCCAAACGTCAGTCATGATTCATTTGTTGACTTCCTGGATAGACTGGTTAGTGCTGCGAGGCATAGATCCCCACTCATAATCGCCGGTGACTTTAACGCATGGGCGGTGGAATAGGGTTGTACTAGCACCATTAGGCGCGGACGGGCTGTTTTGGAAGCATTTGCATCGCTGGGTATGGTTCTACTTAATAGGGACAACCCAATCACGTTTGACAACGGCAGTTCGGCAATAGCACTCACCTTCTGTAGCACATCGATTGCCGGTGCTATAAAATGGGAGGTTGCAGATATCTACACCCATAGAGATCACCTTGCGATACAAATTTGTATTTCCCCTCAGGCAAGGTTCACTATAACAAGATTGAGATTGAGGAAGCGGGCCCTGGGTATCGATTGGAAAACTTTGAAGCTGGATAAGGAAACTATGGACTTGTTTATTTCCGAGTTTGAAGTAGCGCCTGGTAATGCGAGTCAGCAATCCGGGCAACTTATGCAGGGCCTCACAAACATGTGCGATGGCTCTATGCCTAGGAAGACTAGAAGCAATTGCAGGAAACCTAACTACTGGTGCACTGATGAAATAGCGGAACTTCGCTCGCCATCAACTACGGAGAAGATTCCAGCGCAGCAGAAGGAGAAATCCTGCTTCTCAAGATACTCTTCTCTTCCTCGATGAATTTAGGCACAAGAAGTCCCTACTAAGCAAGGAGGTCTGCAGGAGAAAGCGAAATGCCTTTTGTAGACTGATAGGAGAAGTGGATAAGAATCCTTGGGGCAGCGCTTACTAAATTGTAACGCGCAAGTTCAATGGCCTCAAGGCGTCAGTCCCTTCCTCCGCCTCGCTTATTGAAAAAATAGTAGTAGTAGTAGTAGTAGTAGTAGTTGCAGATGAGAATGTGCCCACTATCACCACTCTTGAGCTAGAAGCGGCTTTGAGGTAAAAAAATCGTCTGGGCTGGATGGCATCACTAATATCATCCTTAAGAGAGCCATTGCAGCGAAACCTCACGTCTTCTGCGAGGTTTTCTCAAGGTGCATGAGAAAAGGACTCTTCCCCAAATGCTGGAAGAAGCAACGGCTGGTTCTCATCCCGAAAGGATACCTGCCCCCAGAGCTACCATCTTCGTATAGGCCCCTGTGTCTTCTGAGTACCACTGGGAAAATCATTTAACGGATTATTTGCGCCAGATTGCAGCAGTACACGGAGTCGCCAAACGGTCTGGCTGAAATGCAATTTGGCTTCAGGCCGAGAAGGGATACCGTAGGAGCAATCTGCGGCATTGCAAGGGAGGCCTAAAATGGCACTAGATGGCTTGGCGGTGACAGAAGTATTGCGCAGTGGTCACACTGGACGTAAAAATTGCTTTCAACTCTGCAGATTGGAGCTGCACCACAAACGCGCTAAGCATTTTGGACATACCATGTTATCTAATCCGAATAGAAGTGTCCTATTTCAGAGAGAGAATCCCGGTCTGTGACACGGAAGAAGGCACTAGGACATTTAACATTACTGGAGGTGTCTCACAAGGTTCTGTACTAGGTCCAATTCTGTGGAATGTCATGTATGATGGCATTCAGCGGATTTGTAAACCCAATGGGGTGGAGATCGCCGGATATGCGGATGACATTGCTATTGTCGTGTTAGCAAAGACTCTGGGTGAGGTCACATCCAAAATAGAGAGGACAGTAACAGCGTCGAGGAGATGGCTAACACAGAATCACCTTGATCTGGCGGAGTATAAGACCGAGTTTGTTCTTATGAGCTCCTGAAAAAAGGTGGAAACACTCTCGGTGAGAATTGGGAGCCATTCTATTGAGTCGAGGCCTTGCATCAAATACCTGGGTGTACTCTTGAACCTTCGACTATGTTTCAAGTGGCAATCAAACGAGTCAGCCAAAAAAGCAGCAGGATTCTCCCAAACTTAGAGGGACACAGACAACAATCTCGGGTTCTGTTAGGTTCGGTGAGTAAATCCATACTGCTTTATGCGGCTCCAATCTGGGCCGGGGCACTTGCAACCAAGTCGGTCGTAGTATAAGGAGTGTTCACAGGGTTGCTAAACTCAGGATCTGTAGCGCACAGTGGCAGACGCTGCAGCGGGTGTACTTGCAGGCAGACTTCCAATCGATCTGGAAGCCCTGGCTGCCAGGGACAAGTACATCGCACGTGCATTCTCTCAGGTAGCAGACATGGAAGAGATTAAGTCCAGCAGAGTCGCGGAGGATACACCAGCTTATCCCTAATATTACGAATTGGCTTAAGCGTCGTTCTGGCGATGTGGAGTTCGAATTTACTCAATTCGCAACTGGCCATGGCTGTTTCAGGCAGTATCTCTACAGGTTTGGCCTCGCTGCGGATCCGTTCTGTGGTCTGTGCAGAGATGTCGTGGATCTCCTTGCAGCTCAAATGAGATTGTAAGGCGCATGGAAAAATCGGTGGATGACTGACTGGGCATACTTCTCTTCTGAAATTGCCATTATGAGGGGTGCTCGAATGTACGAGCGAACAATGAACATTAGAACATTTTGCAGTGTATGCGCATAGTTCTGGCATTTCCCTTTTTCATTCCTGCCACGTATTTGTTAATAGATTACAAAAAAAAAAAAAAACCATTAAAATTTTCCATAAATATATTATCTGCCATCATCAGCTGCTTATTGCCGCGCAACAAAAAGAAAGAACAAGACTATCGACAATCACCTAAAAGATTCCAAATTTTACCAACACTATTTAGACTGACCAATTCTGGCAGAACTCGCACGAGAAACTCGTGGTTGTTGTAATTTGAACTCGAGTTCTCGTGTGAGTATAGAGTATAGATAAGTTTCCGATCTATACTCATCAACCGTGTAAATTTCAAGATCCTAGGGATACCAAGAGAGGTACCTCACATGTTCTAAGAAATTTTTTTTATTTTTTTTTTTTACTTTCAGAACTGAAATTTGGAGACCATAAGTTTCTGATCCAGATACATCAACCATGTTTGCTCCCATAATAACCCAATTTAAATGACAAACTTATAAGTAAAAGTACAATAAAAGTACATTACCACTCAAACTATGCTCATATTTGATATTCAAACTGTGTTCTTTGATGATACTAAAACTGTAACAGAGAGAATATAGTGATGCTAAGAAAGAAAGGTTGGATGCAGCCTGGAGGAGCGTGAAGAGTATTACATCTTTGGCATAGCCAGCCAATGATAACCTTCTTTCTGTTTGTTTCTTTTTATTTTTTTATTTTCCGAGCAACAATCATATACACTTTTATATGGCTTATTTATTCATTAATTCAACTATTTAATTCTACATAGGATAAAATAGGCATATGGTAACTGAAGTAAGATGTTTGATTCAAATTTTATTCAAATTTATGTAAATATTGAGTAGAAACCGCATTGATTGTCATCTTATATTTTGTAGTGCTGAGTTTTCGATCATTGGACATAGACAAACTTGATTCAAAAATTCAATTAATGGTAGATTTTTATCATCCCCAAAGTTAACATCGTCAAATTTTTTGACAAATCTTTTTTCGAGTATTTCAGAAGCTTCTTTTGTATAAATCATAAAATTTTCAAATAAAAATTGTTGTATTTGTCTCATGGATATTCAGTGGAAATATAAACGGCAATTATTAAAATGAATTGACCATTTTGGGAACTACAACGAACAACGCATATTTCACCTATATCAGAAACATTAACGCCAATCCCTCCAGCGAATTTGTCATTTATGTCCACAAATGAAGTGACAATGTTTGATGTATCTTGTGTATTGTGATAAATAGCTACTCCCGCCGCTGGAACTTCAGGTCTTTTATAACTAATACCAAATTGGTTCATTGCGAGTTTCTCGCAATAGTAGAACATTTGACGTGTTTTGCGCTCCATAACTTGTGTCCATTTAATAATTATGGCCAATACAATAAAGTAACAAAAAGTGAACAACCAAAGCGCTATGATGAGCCTAGCTCGTTAACAAAGCCAAAAGCCAGCAAATAAGTTGACTAGAAATGTAAATTTTTCAGTAACCTTTGTGGGTGGGTCAACTTTGTTATCCACCAAGTCGGCAGTGCGTACACGAAATTCCTGATCTCCTACTATGTGCTCAAACAATATTACCACCGAACATTTCCTGCCATGGAGCGCCCAGTGCCCATCCCCGCATACTCCACCGTCACTGTGCCGGGCATCAATTGGTTCAACAACAACAACAATTTCAACACAAAGCATATCATTGGCTTCAACAACTAACACGGAATTCACAGCGAGGCTGATGCAAATCAATGTTGATTTGCCTACTGATACGTGGGGCATTTCCCGTGAAGTGGACAAAAAAAAAAAAAAAAAAAGAACTGAGGTTCTGGAATTCGTTCATATTGGGCATATTTGTACTTACCGGAAGTATGTTTTTCAAATATTTTATCAAGAACTTCGGCCATTTTAATTTTTTTTTTTTTTTTGTTGTCAAATAGTCGATTTAGACAGGCCCTGCATCACGATGATACGCTTTGGTGTTTAGACAAGCCATTTTGTATCATTTAAAACTGCTTTTTGTTTTGAATGTGCATAAGAAGAAGAGAACGTTTGTTGAATTGAGAGACAGTAAATAAGAAAAATAATAAAAAAACATTTTTAAAATGGAAAATATGTTATTTAAAAGAATTATTAATAATTGCAAGCACGCTGGTACGTTTAAATACAAATTTAAAACACAAAAAGAGAAGAAGACTGACAATATCTAACCGGAAATGGCAAAAAACTTGGCCACACTATCAGACATTTCCCAGCCCTGGTCTGCATCAAAGACGCATCAATGCATGACGCGACACAGACTCACATCACATTCTACAACAACAACCCCTGAATGACGTCATTTTCTTTGTGGTTGTTGTCGATTGTGATGCGAGTCATTGGTCGCATCATGAGAGACTCGCATCATCGCCCTGTCTAAAACGGCTAAAAATAAAGCTTAAGATTTTTAAAATTTACCATAAAAATTGCAGAATGGGATTTCAATTAGTTTAAGAGATGTATCAATAAGAATAGTTACATGTCATACTGGCCACTTCGTAAAGTTGGCTGGTTTGTGCACAAAAAGACTTAAGACAATTTTATGTGTTTATGCTAGGGTTACCAATCGTACTATAATATATAGTGTTGTACTATATTTCGGTCAGCGTATTATATACTGTTGAAGAAATATATACGAGGGCTGCTATTTAAATTTCGGGAACTGGCAATACTAATGTCAATACGTAAAATCTGGCAACGCCATAATAAACTTCATTCGTCATTTTTTAGCACATATGTACGTACAACGTTTTTATGTACAATTGGTTTGTGTTTTGTTTACAATAAGAGTTAAAGAAATCAATTTGGCAAAACAATGGAAATTTCTCGAGAGGGTTTTCGTTGGATAATTTTTCACAACTTTCGACGTGGATTATCCCAACAAGAATGTGTCGATGAACTTAGTTCTTTGTATGGTGAGAAAGCACCATCAAAATCGACAGTTTATCGCTGGTTTGCAGAATTTAATCGTGGTCGTAGTTCAGTCGTCCAAAATCGGTTGTTGTGCCACAAAACATCGAAAGTGTGCGTGAACTGATAGTACAAGATCGACATGTGATATATCGTGAGATAGAGGCATCCTTGCCCATTAGTTTCACTTCAATACATACTATTTTGCATGAACACTTAGTTGTAAAAAAGGTTTGTTCTCGTTGGATACCCCAAAACTTATCAATCGCTCAAAAAAAGGCTCGCGTCGATTGGAGTGTGGAAATGCTTAAAAAGTTCGACCGTTGTGCTTCAAAAGACGTTTAAAAAATTGTGACAGGTGATGAATCATGGATATATGCGTATGAGCCGGAAACTAAACAGCAATCGACCGTGTGGGTGTTCCAAGATGAGCTAAATGCAACAAAAGTTGTTCGCGCTCGAAGCACTTCGAAGCAAATGGTCGCCTGTTTCTTCGGAAGAGTGCATCATGTGGCCACTGTTCCGCTAGAGCAACGTAGGACTGTCAATTCTGAGTGGTACATGACCATTTGTTTGCCGGAGGTCTTAGGAGAAATTCGCAAAACCAACTGCCGAAGACGAATCATTCTCCATCATGACAATGCGAGCTCTCACACATCTCGGTAAACAGGTGAATTTTTAAGCAATCAAAACATCGAATTGATGACTCATCCGCCCTACAGTCCTGACTTGGCACCCAATGACTTCTTTTTATTCCCTCTCATCATCATTAACGTTTGATTGATACGATAGCATGTACCTATCCAAATTTATCTGCCTTAATGCGATCCGAACTTGTCGATATTTAACCCGCTTACACGATAACTAATTCGGAATTTAGTGAGTTCGGTTAGCCTTAACACACATATGTAGACATGTATTCAACCAGAATTTAACACACGAAGCGCACATTTAAAAGCGGACCTTATTTTTGTAATGCGTATTACTATTTAGTGTAAACGCTTAGTAATTTATTCGCAATTTGTTATTTCATGCAGGGGTGCAATATGGTATAATTAACATTATTATTATACTAGCGTACCCGGCGTGCTTTGCTGCTCTTTTTACTTCAGATGAATCAAATATTAATATTGACATTATTTCCTGCTATATTTGACAAAGGCGACTTGATTGATGTCACTATGTTTTCTTAAATTTCAATGTGGAACTCTCGAGCAGTGCAGTCGTCTTTTGCGCTCCTAATCTTGTGTCCATATAATCAATACAAACAAACATCAAATAAAAAGTGATCAACCACAGCGCTAAGATGAGCCTTGCTCATCAAAAAAGCAAAATGCCAGCAATTAAACCAACCAGAAATGAATACTTTTCGGTAGTCTCTGCTGACCTAACTAACAAGAATCATTGTTGTTATCCACTTAGTCGGCTGACGTAGAGCAAATTCCTGTTCTACTACTCTGTGCTCGAATGATAAAAGCACCAGACATTCACTGCCGTGGGGCGCCCAGTGCCCATCCTCGCAACCTTCACAGGTCCAACAACAACTGTTTCAACCACTAAAGCAGCACCATCAACAACAACAGTATACACAGCAACTGCTTCGATTGCTTCATCGTATGCAGTTAGTAAAACTCAAAACAATAATCGAAACACCATCAATGCTTCAAAACATCCATCGATTGCGTCAACTTGCAGATCTGTGACAGTTAAGCCTACAATAACAAGACACAGTAGTACAAAGTGCAAACATTCAAGAAATAAAAATGTATCCGAACAGTTGAATGCAAAGAAAAGAACCCGACGGCTGTACAAAACAATAACAAAAAGCAACGAAGCAAAGTTCAAATTACGTCACAAACAAAACTTCAAGACCACTGGTCAAGCTCGACTAATATGCAGCGACTAAACGGTTGCGATTGTACATAGGCAGCCTATACTGCTAAGCACAGCAACAAAATGTGCGATGATGATGATGAGAATGGTGCCGTTATGGATTGGCAGAAGGTGATTGCAAAATCAAGAACAAACCAGAGAGGAAGGAAATCTGAGTTCACGAGATGTCAAAAGGAAAGTACCTACACTGGACTTTGAAGCAAGCACATCTAAACACACGAACAAATATATTACGCTAAGTGAAGCAGATGATAAGGACGAAAACTCGTGCGATGCAAGTGATGAAGGTAACATCAATGATAATAATAAGTAGTGGATGGAGCTGATCCTATGGGCAAACTGCCGCCTATATTTTTGTCTGATGTTAATGATATCAATAGTGTAATGAGCTACCTCAAAACCAAAATTGACATGAAATATTTTACTTATAAATTGTAGCGAGATGGTCATATCAGGATCATGGTTAAGTCAGTGGAAAAATCCTGACGGAAGAGAATGTAAAATTTCAAACGTACAAGAAGAGAGCTTTTAGAGAAGTAGCTAAAAATTCACATCATTCAACACCGATCAAGACGGAAATTGAATCGTTAGGATTAAAAGTGAGGGACGTCAATAACATCAGAAGCCGCATTACGAAGGACCGATTGAATATGATTTTCATAGATCTTAAGCCAGACACCAAAAACTTGGAGATATACAATTGGCAACGCTATAGTTTTAATCGAAGCGCCAAAGAAGGTAAGCGACATCGTACAATGTTTCAGATGTCAGGAGTTTGGACACACAAAATCCTACTGCAATAAAAAATCCAAATGCGTCAAATGCTCGCTGCGCCATCCTAGCATCAACTGCCCGAAGGCCAAGGACCTTCCAGCAAAATATGCAAACTGTAATGAAAATCATGCTGCAAGCTATAAAGAGTTACTCATCATAGCAATCCAACTAACAACCAGCCAAGTCTTGAAAACCCCAGCATTGCATCTGAAAACATAGCTAATGGCAGGAACCACCCATCATATGCACAAGTAATAGGAGGTGAAGATTCTTCTAAAGATAACAATGCTATGGGCAGAATGAAAAGCTATTGGAAAAACAACTTAAGCTGACAAATAATCTCCTCAATATGATGACGTTGCTAATCAGCAAACTATGCAAGATGTTCGTATTGCCATATGGAATGCCAATGAAGGCCCATAAATGTATTACTACAAATAACACTGTGTCACGGCGAAAAAAAACTTCTTATCAGACCTAGTGGAGGTTATAGGTCATAAAAAACTAAAAAGAATGGTATATATTAAATCTCTGATACACCCTCAAAATCTTATTTTAGAGCCCAAAAACCGTTTTTAAGAGGTTCCTGTACATATTACCTTATAACTTGGCCATTTTTTATCGGATTTCAAATTTACTGAATTTATTGTACTTTTTGTAATTGCATATGACTGTTTTCTTTCCTTTTTTATTGTTGCAGATAGAGGGAGATAGCTAGAGGGAGATAGAATAAAAAAGGAAAGAAAACTGTCATATGCAATTATAAATAGTACAATAAATCAAGTAATTTTTAACCGATTCTATTCAAACAGGGTTCATTTAAAGCTAAAATGACTAAACTTTCGATGTACGTTGAGAAAAAATATAATTTAGAAAAGATAGGGGCACAAATTAGACTTAAAGTTGCAAAATCGATGGAAAAATCAAAATTTTGGAAAGTTTTTGGTCTGTATCTTCATGAATTTGAATGATAACAAATTTTTAATCCGATAAAAAATGGCCAAGTTATAAGGTAATATGTACAGGAACCTCTTAAAAACGGTTTTTGGGCTCTAAAACAAGATTTTGAGGGTGTATCAGAGATTTTTTATATGCCATTCTTTTTAGTTTTTTATGATCTATAACCTCCACTAGGTCTGAAAAGAAGTTTTTTCATTTTTTTTTTTTTTGTAACACAGTGCAATTACTCAACTCTTTCTACTGGTAAACCGACTTACTGGCCTACAGATCCCAATAAAATACCAGACTTTTTAGATTTTGTTATATATTCTGGACTTCCACAAAGCCAATTTCACGTTGAGGAGAATTTCGACCTGTGCTCTGATCACTCGCCAATTATTGTTACCTATGGCTCCACCGTGCAGATTATTGAAAAACCTTACAAAATTATTACGCAAAAAACCAACATAGTTGCATTCAAAAATTGGCTTAAAAATCAAATTAATTTGAACACACCTTTAAAGACCTGCGAAGAGATTGATTCTGCAATTGAAACGCTAACTAATACAATTCATGAAGCCGGTTTTCTATTAACTGAGTCTTGCAATAATCAAGACAGATGACCTTCTAACCTTCTTTCTATTGAACTAAGAAGGATAATAAGAAACAAAAGAAAATTGCAAAAGAAATGGCAAATTAGTCGAAGTCCTTTAGACAAACTTTTTTTTAATAATACAGCCAAGGACCTGAAAATAAGACTAAAAGAATTAAGAAATGAAGCGACAGCAGAGTTAGTAAGGAATCTGGGTCCATTTACAGCAGATCTTGACTACAGCCTGTGGAAAGCAACTAAGTATTTAAAGCAGCCCACCAGAAGAAGTACTATAATTGCAGACAGTAACGGGGTCCGAAGCAAAGGTAATGAAGAAAAGGCAGAGGCTTTTGTTCAGCACTTGCACTCAGTCTTTCAACCTAACCTAATGGAAACAGAATCTGAGGTATCTAACTTTTTGGATTCGCCCTGTCAGTTGAGTCTGCCAATTCGCCAAAAAATTGATGGAATCACCTTAAGGAATCTGCCTTCAAAGTGCATCAGACTCCAAACATATATTTTCAATGCTATGCTAAGGCTAGATCACTTCCCAGGACAATGGAAATTCGCAGAGGTAATTATGATACCTAAACCAAATAAACCTGAGCAGTTTACGAACGTCATACCGTCCCATTAGTCTACTGGTGACCTTCCTAAAGTGTTTGAAAAGATACTTTTAAGAAGAATGGCACCTGTACTGGACCAACTTAACATCTTACCCGAACATCAGTTTGGGTTTAGAAGAGGACTTGGAATGATTGAGCAATGCCACCGAATTGTCAAGTGTATTATGGGAGCACTTGAAGAAAAAAAAAATACTGTGCTGCTGTCTTTTTAGATGTTCCACAAGCATTTGATAGAGTATGGCATCCGGAAGTGCTCTATAAGATTAAGAAATGGCTTCCCATTCTATACACAATATATACATGTAATATGCCAGTGGGAAATAATGTTGAGGTTGCAACTTATGCAGATGACACAACGATACTTGCATCGAATGAAAATAATGTCATTGCCACAGCACTTGCAACTTCAACTTTTATTGGTCGAAACATGGCTGAAGCAGTGGAAAATAGAGGTGAACACACAAAAGCAGTTCAAATTACTTTCACTTTAAAACAGGGAAGCTGTCCCCCAATAATATGGAATGGTTCCACTATTCCACAAAGCGACACCGTCCAATACGTAAGAATACACCTGGATCGGAGGCTTACTTGAAAGACCCATATTAAAGCGAAACAATTGCAACTGAAAATAAAAAGCAGAAAGATGCACTCCTTGCACCAAGGTCTCAACTTAGTCTAGATAACAAAGTTCGACTTTATAAAACAGTTCTGAAGCCGGTGTGAACTTATGCAATGCAGCTGTGCGGAACGACAAGTAACTCCAATATTGAGATACTGCAAAGGTATCAGTCAATGACGCACATAAAATTAGCAAGTTTTGGTTGACCTCGCTGGAGCTCACTAATCCTGTGATATAAAAAAAATTGTAATTAGCAAATTTGATAAGTCATAAGACTGATTGCAAATAAAATTTAAATTAAAAAAAAAGCTATGTTTTCTTTGCAAAGTAAAAAAACTGTCTGTATCTCCAATACTACGCCACCTACCGGGTCCAAATGTAGTTTATAACCATCCACTTGACCCAATAAGTACAACAAAATTTATTTATATATACATATAGAGAAGAGATAGATATAGAGATTTAATATTATTAATTATAATTTTTAATGCTTTTGTAAACTATATTATGGAAAATCATTGCAATACATTATTGACAAAACAAGTACAAAATTTTTACAAAACAAGTACAAAATTTTAACAAAAGTGAAAACCGACTTCAAGCAACGTAAATGGACGTGCATTATTAAGGATAACTCAAAAACTACTAGTCAGATCTTGATGTGGACCACACAAGCGCCAGCTTTTAAATACAAAAAGAATCATCAAAATCGGTTCACCTAGAAAAAAGTTCTGAGGTAACGTACATAAAAAAACATAAGTAGTCAGTCAAGCATGCAAGGATTTTTTTATTGAGTGATAATGAAAATATAATTTTAAAAATCTACTGCCATTTCTCCATTTCTGCAGTCCGTTGAGAAGAGCTTAAAAAATTTGTTGCTGCTGTTGAAGGTGAATTGCATGAGCTGAAACAATATGTTAGTACTAGGGGACTTTCTTGCTACCTTGCGTGAATAACATACTTTTGAATTGGAAGGCTTTGGTGATTATTTTTTTAGTTTAGGAGAGGAGTGTCCTACATATACTCAAAATATTTTGATGATGAATGAAATTAATGGAAACAGTAAAGTTCAAATCTTTTTACATTTCGCGAGCCATTTGGTTATTCAAAATCCAAAAATTTAATTGAAAACAGGTGATTTCATTTGATGACTGTGAGACAATATTAGAGGTTCTAAATTTACAAGAAAAAATTAGTATTTAAATAGACAACCTTTACTCCGAAATAACAATATTAAATGAAATATTTGCAAAAGTTAAAGATTGTAGTGAATTTACTGACAAAACTACAGGCCAATAATGGCAACATATGTATTTTTATAAATCGGCCAAGTGGAAGTCGGAATCGCACACGAAAGGATCCGTACCACCGCACAAGGTTTTAACATTACGTATGCAAATTCGTAGGACGTAAAGCTTGTAACTCTGTCTGAAGTTATATAAAAATAATCCGGTATGTGCTAGAAACTGCTTTCGTCTCAATTCCATTTTTGGGTGTGCTTGAAGCCGCTTTTGACGTTTTTGAATTCGGCTAGTCTTTTACAGACAATTTCGTTAAATTCTCCCTTATCTGAAGTTATTATTAAAAAAGTACCAAGATCTGTACCTTATTGTTTTTTTCGATAAACTGCATTTAAAGAATAAAATATTTTAGTTGTTGTAAGTAAAAACTAGCATTTTAAAGTCTTTTAAATTCAAGCAAAATAAACGAAATAAGCAAAACGAAACAATGCTGGCAATCACACAAAATCGCATACACTTTTCAATCAGCTGTTCAAGGTAAATCGTCGCGATTTCTAGCGCACTTAGGGTTTTTTTGGACGAAATTGGAGACGTCTGAAATCAAAAACGTTGGTATTATCTAGTACATACCCGAATATGTTTTTGTCGCAAAATATTTAACCAACGCCTACTACTAGCTACAAAAATAAATTAACTTCGCGGAAAAGTATGCTACTAATTAACCAAAATGCTTTTTTTCTCATTTTCATTCATAATAAGAACCCTTCCTTTCCTTCATAGTTATTCTAGGATCTTGAAATTTACATGGTTAGTGAATATAGAACACACATTTATAATGTCCAAATTTTGGTTCGATAAGACAAAAAACAAAAAAAAGTTTTTCTAATAAGAACAAAAATTAAATTTGGGTCTGCATTTTATTTGTAGTATTTAGAATACACGCAATTACATACTCTGTGAAAATTTCAACTCTCTACCTATAACGGTTCAAGACATATAGCTCTCTGACGGACGGACGGACAGTGTAGGCTTAGTAATAGGGTCCCGTTGACACTCTTTGGTACGGAACCTTAAAAAAGAGTTTTTGATTCACATTACTTTAAAAATTGAATGTGACAAAAAAAAAAAGAAGAGGGCGACAAATCGGAAACAAATAAATCAAATGATGGTGCCATTTTAAGATTCATGCCTCGTTTTGTTGAACGTGACTTGGAAGAGGAATATCAACCAAAACTGAAATGTCCTTTCTGCAATGACGTGATCGAAAATTATTTGGTAAAAACGTTAACTTGAAAGTTATCCAGTTTAGTTATTTTATTTCTATTACGACAAAAGCATTCAGAAAAATATCGAAATATTCTTATCATTTATATTAAAAAGCAAATTCCTCATTGGTAAAAAAAAAAATAAACAAAAAAATAAAGAATTTCGTTTATTTTTTAACTGCAATTTGTCTAGCGACATTAAACAGATTGTCGAGAAATTGGTGGATAAAATTTTGCATATATTTAGATCAGAAGATCTAATCTTTCACAACGAAGCCTTAATGAAATTAGATTTCGGAATTTTGCAAATCAATCCACTGCAGATGAACAAGAAATCAGACAAGAAGGCGCACAGTGCGGCCGTTTCCCAAAAAGCTGGCCAAAAGTCGAAAAAAAAAAGTTTCTAGATAGAGTTTTTTTGTCTTTGGGTTGGCTACAGTAATGCCTTGAGTAGTGAAAACCGTTCATAGCAACGTCCTATACCCTAAGTATCCTCTGTATTTTCAGACGCAACGTGGCCTTCGTTTGAGCATCGTATTACTGTCGATGAACAGTGAAAGTTGTACACATGTGAAAGATTTTGTAATGAAGTAAATTGAACAAAACCAAATGGAATCATCTTCGGAAGGTTAGTAAAATACGAGAAATCTTTAATACATATCAATACCTCGACACAAAATTTTTAGCTGCAGCAATACGTAGATACATTTTTTTGCAATTTTTTTTATAAAAGTTGAGTTTTCAAACTGTATAGTAATACAACGCCGTCATATGCTGCTTTGAAACCTATTCGAGGTTACTCAAAAAAGTAATAGTTACTGAATAAAACAAGATTCAGCTTGCTACCTTGGCTTTTATGCTATTTTTTGTGCACAAGAAATAAATACGAGAGTGTACACGAATTATGTCAAACTTTTCATTTTATCAGATTTCTGTTATTACTAAACAGTAGTCGTATATTTATTTAGTCTGACTGTAATTATTGAATAGTAACAAAAAAGAGGTACACGAAGAAACTTGAAAACTGTTTGTATTGCCTTTTATTGGATCCGTCATTTTGAATTTCGTAATTCTGGTGGAAAGGGGTGGATTTTTAAAATTTTAAGATCAAATTCGTAATCAGCGACCCCCGAAAACATATAAATTGACATGCATCTTGATTATGTTCTAGAATATACGCTATTTCACGTGAGGGGGTGGCCAATAGGGGTGGAAGGGGTTAAATTTTCAAATTTTTAAAATCAAATTCGTAATCAGCGACCCCGAAAACCCCCGAGTAAGAAATTTTGAATCAATTACTTGATTTTTCGAGTTTTGGCCAGCTTTTCGGGAATCGGCCGCACTGTGAGGCGGTACAAAATTCGCCGGGTTTGCTAGTTTATAATATACATATATATCGCACCCTAACTATAAAAGGTCATTAACTAAAAACAGCATTTCGAGAAAAACGAATTTAAAGTTTCCAGTTCACATACAAATTGGCTAATTACACTCGCCGACAGCATTTTTGGTGATTGAATAATTGTAATGATTTATTACTAGTCGCTGATTTCGAATCTGACCTTAGTTTTTTACTATGTGCTCTAGTTTTTGAGATATAGATATAGTTACTTTTTTATTTTTTACCTTTTTACATAGAGGTTGTATACAAAATTACACTACTACTAATGTTGTTTATGTTATTGAAAATCTGAAATATCAAATTCATATAAAGAAATATAAACAAATTCATTATAATTTGATAATCAAAAAGTTTTTCATATTCAAAATATTTCAGTTTAAAATGAAAAAACACCTATTTTATAGAGGTTGATAAGAAATTAAAAATAAAATATAACGGTAATCAGTTTTGCTTTACTTTTTTTTCTAAAAATTGCTTAATGAACTGTACTTTAAAGATCAAAAGAGAAAGAGATGATAAAAGTAAAGGGAGACTTTTCAAGAGCAAGAACAACATGAAATTAGTCATTGTTCAATAGAGCTGCAGAACATACATTACCTACTATTACGCTCGCATATTACAAAATGGCTTATAAGTTTAGACGTTGTGTTAATGATCCTGATAAGATCTGCTACATTTGCGGTGAGTATATATTTAAAGATCTGTCGAAACCGATAACCAACAATGTCATGCGCTTGTATTTTGCTTACTTCAACATTGAAATTTGCCATCAAGATGAAGTGTGGGTACCTCATAAGGTGTGTAAAATGTGCAATGCACATCTGAGACAATGGGAGAAAGGTAAACGTAAATCATTAAAGTTTGGAGTACCTATGATTTGGCGCGAACAAAAACATTATCACGACGACTGTTATTTCTGTATGGCAAATACAGTGGGCATTATAAAAACCATCGCAACATATGGAAATATCCCAATATTCCTTTAGCTAAAAGACCGATTCCTCAGTCAGAAGACATTCCAATACCACTTTTTTAACAACCACCACAATTTCAGGAGGAAGAAATTGTAGAATCTATTTCTATTCAATCTCAACCAAGAGATGATTGTGAATGGACAAAGCATCAAATCCTAAAACATTTTCACAAAAAGAACTTAATGATCTTATCAGCGACTTGGATCTTTCAAAAGAGCGTGCTGAGTTGCTGGCGTCAAGATAAACGCAACTTCACTCTAGAAGTTCACTTAAAAAACAACTGACAAATTTGGGCGACCAGAGAGTTTAGCATTTGGCTCGAAGGAGCAGAGACAGAATTACACTTGTCAAGCCATTGCTTTGCTTGCACCGTATCTTTTCCCATTACAAAGCAATGTTTTATCAACACACGAAATTCAGTTGCTTCACTGAAACATCTGTAACTTTAAAAGTAAATGTCAGATTGACATAAAATTTTCCACGTATCGTTTGAAAGCTGATAGATCCTAAAAATTATATGGATTTGTCATTAGCGACGCCATATATACGTGAATCTACAACTTATTGAGTGATGTGTTAGTTTCATGTTGTTTTTGCTCCTACAAGTCTCCCTTTACTTTTATAATCTCTTTCTTTTTTGATCTTTAAAGTACCGTTCATTAAGAAATTTTTAGAAAAAGTAAAGCAAAACCGATAACCGTTATATTTTATTTTTAAAAAACATAAAATAGGTGTTTTTTCGTATTTAAACTGAAATATTTTGAATATTAAAATCTTTTTGATTATCAAACTAAATTATTATGAATTTGTTGAAGTAGTATTTCTTTAAATGAATTTGATATTTCAGATTTTCAATAACATTAACAACATTAGTAGTAGTGTAAATTTGTATACAACCTCTATGTAAAGGTAAAAAACAAAAAAGTAGCTATATCTCAAAAACTAGAGAACATAGAAAAAAACTAAGGTTAGATTCGAAATCAGCGACTAGTAATAAATCATTACAATTATTCAAGCACCAAAAAAAAAAGTTTGATTTTGTCGGTCAGTGTTATCGAAGAAATATTTTCTTCTCACGTGGAGAGTATGTAAGTTATTAAGATGAAATTTTTACACAATATAAAACTTAATGTAATCATGTTTTTTGACCTTTTGTAGTTAGGGTGCGATATGTTGATAAACAACAGTTATCTCATTGGAAGTATGCACAAATAGAGAATAAAACAATAAGAATGCTTAGCCAAAGATGTAATATTCTTCACGCTCCTGTGAATAAGCATGTAAAAATATTATATTATAATGATTTCACTTACGTTTACGGTAGAGTCAGTATTTAGTCACATATAGATGGCGGATGACTCCTAGTATGAAATATATGTCACATATAGATGGCGCATGACAATGGTGTATTGAGCACACATATCGGAAGCTATACGCTCCAGTAATCCTAGGATCTTGAAATGGTTAGTGAATATGGATCAGGCACTCATAGTGTTCCAGTTCGATAAGACAAAAAACAAAATTCTTTTCCGAATAAGAACATTACTTTAAATTTGGGTCTGTATGGGAGATAGACCTCCTGGTAATCGTAGGATCATGGATATATATACTTTGTGCGGTCTCCGATGTCTCCTTCTGTGTGTTACAAACTTCATGATAAACTTTATAATACTATTCACTGCGTGAACAGTATAAAAAACTAGAAAGAAGGCTTTCATTGGCTGTGCCAAAGATGTAATACTCTTCACGCTCCTCCGTGTTGCATCCAACCTTCCTTTCTTAGCATCACCATTACAGTTTGAGTATCAACAAAGAACACATTTTGAATATCAACAAATAACAAAGTTTGAGTTGCATTGTATTTTTATTGTACTTATACTCTTTATAAGTTTGTCATTTAATGTGAGTTTGTATGGGAGGTACCCTTGCTGGATCATGAAATTTACATGGCAGATAGATACGGAACAGAAACTTATAGTGTTATATTTCAGTTCAATAAGTCAAAAACCAAAAAAAATTTTCTAATAAGAACATTAATTTAAATTTGGGTTTGTTTGGGAGGTACCCCTCCTAGTAACCCTAGGATCAATAAATTTATATGGCTGATGGATACGGAACAGAAAATAGTGTGCAAATTTCAGTTCAATAAGTCAAAAATCAAAAAAACTTTTTCTAATAAGAACATTAATTTAAAAGGTGGTTTGTACAGCACCAACAAATGAAAGCCAGCAAAATACAAACGTAGAAATTTAACAAACAAAAAAACACAATTTTAAGGTTGTTTTTGGAAAATATTTGATGTCATTGACATGCACAGCTTGAAACCTTTCTTGCATTGATCCAATATGGTGTTGTACTGTATTCCTGTATTGATCAAGTCAGCATACAGATCCCAGTAAAATACCAGACTTGTTAGACTTTGTAGTATATTCTGGACCACAAAGCCAAATTTATGTTGTGAAGAAATTTGACCTGAGCTCCGATCACTCGCCAATTATTGTCACCAATGGGACCACCGTGCAGATCAAAGAAAAACCATACAAAATTACTACGCCAAATACCAACATATTTGCATTCAAAGATTTTCTTGAAAATCAAATTAATTTGGACATATCTTTAAAGTCTGGTGCAGATTATGCAATTGAATCTCTTATTAAAAAAAATCATGAAGCTGGTTTTCTATTCACTGAGTCGTGTAATAATCAAGCCAGACAACCTTCTAACATTCTTTCTATTGAGCTGAGAATGCTAATAAAGAACAAAAGAAAATTGCGAAAGAATTTGCAGGTAAGTCGAAGACCATTAGACAAATTTATTTTTAACAATGCAGCCAAGGACTTCAAAATAAGGATAAAGGATCTAAAATGAACCGACAGCAGAGTATCTAATCTGGAATCTGGATCCATTTACAGCAGATCTTGACTACAGCCTGTGGAAAGCAATTAAGTATTTAAAGCACCCCATCAGAGAAGTAGTGAAATTATAGATAGCAACGGGGTCGGATCAAAGGTAATGAAAAAAAGTCAGAGGTTATTGCTCTGCACTTGGATTCTGTCTTTCAGCCAAATCTTATAAGTGATCTGGAAACAAAACAGTTTCTGAAGTGTGTAACTTTTAAGCGGCTGTTAAACGATAATACATGCCTGCAGACTTGGTATGATGCCATACCAAATTCATCGTGTGATCGCAAGTTAGTGGGGTATCTCAGAGACGTCCGATGGTTTTCAAAATTTTTTGATGTTTGTCGCATACCTACATATTTGTGGGGTAGCAAGTCTGTCATACCTCATATAAAAATTCACTTCGTTTGTGGATGCCGATGAGTATAGATCGTTAGTAGTGAAAAAGTATGGCCCCGTTTGCAAAAGCTGACGCTTTATTGCAATGTTCTCGCTTTCAAATTTTTTGTATACTGAAGTATGCAGACCAAGTTTGTAGCTAATCGTAAGTATGCCATCATACCAAGTCTGCAGGCATGTATCATCGTGTACTACACGCTTTAGAGACCGACCGAAGGTTCGGTTACTGTTTCAGCTGGTTTCTAGTTGCGGCGACAGTTTCACCTTCGGCCTGGCCAAAATTGTATGATATATTATAACTTGTAAATTATTTCAGTTCAAAAAAATCACAAAAAGAAATAAAATACACTTTAGCAATTGTTCGAAAACAGCTCTAGCGCATCTGAAGCTACATATTTTTAAAATTTGTAATAAATCATATTCATAGGGAAGCCATGAACCTAAACTAAGCTACCTTGGAATCTTGATTTAATAGTAATACTAAAACATAAATAAAAACAAAATTTTAACATACTTTAATAACATAGGCCTGCAAAACTTGACTTTTTTCCCCTTTGAATGTTTTTATATAGGATCTATAGATTTGGTGTATCACATCACATATTTTATTGACGTTTGGAAATGGAAAATTTGTTAAAAATTACATGTTTAAAGTCAGTAAAAGAATATATATATGTATTTCAAGAAAACAAAAATGCAGTTATACTTTCCAATGCATTAGAAATAATTATTGCTAAAAAAAAATAACATAAAACAATTGGGAAGTATGTATGTGCAAAAAAAGGAAAATTGTTTCTTTAAATTTTTTGTACTACTTAATAAGGTCCGACGCTGTTTTTTCTTTTAATAGCCGCAATTTATGCAAACTTGTGAAGGTACCGAAACGGTTGGCAATCAGCTGTTCTAGCAAGCATAACTGCCAATCTAACATTCGAAAGAAACAAATTAATTAAATTAATTGCAGAAGTTTCAATCAATAATCAGAACATGTATAATGTATTAATCGTACTTTTATTTTCTGTTTAAATTAAATTTGTAAAATATTTCACTTTTGTCATATAATTTCGGCAGAGTTGCCAAACAATTAATAACCACTTTGACAACGCTAATCTTGTATGCAATTTACTCAACTCAATCATCGCACAATTTTACACAAATGTTCAAATTTTTTTTTTTAGTTTATGCAGCGGTTGTTTATGCAGTTTCTGCAATCTCGTGAGGACCGCAAATGTAATTGCATCGCAGCACTTGCAAAATCAACTCCTCATGGTCGAAAAATGGCTGAAGCAATGGAAAATTGTAGTAAGCACACAAAAGTCTTAAAGCGTGAAAACTCAGCTCAGCTCAGAAAATACTCTTTACTCTTAAGTTTTATTTGTTTTTAATCGGAAAATATAAATTTTTTGTGGTAATTTTCAAAAAAAGTTTATGTATTTAATTTTGGCTTAATTTTACAAAAAGTACTTGATGGATGGATTCAGTGGATAAATTGCATCTTAAGTCTGTTAATACAATACTAATTTCAATGCGGAAAATGCTCTCTCTAAACTGACTTTTGTAGCAGGCACGCAATGTAAAACTGTTGCAAATTGGTACAAATATGGATATTTATATTTTTTGTATTTCCAAACCTTCATATTATCCAGGTTAATGTTAATTTCATTGTCACGATCATCTTCCGATTCTCCTTCGCTCCTTTAATTGGCTCCTCACTAGATATTGTACGAAAACCGACATTTTAGAAAACCGGTTTTCGGTTTTTAATTTGACTAGAAAACCGGTTTCGGTAAAGGTTTCACGGATCATATTAAAACATTTTTTAAAAATTTTGATCAAAAAGTTAATGGTCAGGAGTTTTTTATTAACAAAACTTAAAGATTTAATTAACAGTTCATTTTTCAAAACTTAATAAAATCATGGGTTTATAAAACTTAAGATTTAAATAAAATTTAATTTTTCATAACTTAATTACATAAAAAAAAATATACGAATATAATTATTTGTTTCGAACTAGGCCTAATTGTCCTCAAAGCTTCAAACAATAAATATAAATTATTTGTTCTTTTATTTGTTGCTTCTAAAATAATAAATTCTTTTTTTAGAATTTGAGCACTTGAGGTAACGTCTTTTGGATCTTGCAAATATTTGTTTATCTATAGTATTTTGCTGACAAGAAGCTATAGTCTTTCATTTGTCATCTTCCGGATCTTTGTATAAGCGTTTTAAAAGCTTTTTGGCGAATTTAATGATATCATTTTTATTAGCTAATGGCAGTAGTTTATCAGAAGTTTTAGTGTGAGAGTTTTGTAAATATAAAAATTAACACAGAGTTCCGTCTTTCCAAAACTCGAGATTTTATAACAGCAAACAACTTATAACTAATGTCAGTCTTCAAATTTTTTAAATCTCCTAACAAAAATTCTAATATTCCCTCACTTGTTAATAAATTTGCGTCTTGTCTACCTAAAGCTTCGATGGCTAGTTTGACTGGACCCAAAGTTGTGAGATAGCATTCAACTTCTTTTTCTTCTTCATTAATTATGTAAGGAGAATTCAGATCGTTTAAAGATTGAATAACACATTCTTTCATATGTAGAAAACTTTCAACCATTTCTTCTAAGCTATTTCATCTCGTTCTACAATCAAGAATTAAATTTAATGCGTTTCCAAATTTTTCTTTTACATAATTTTAAAGAATAGCATTTCTGCTAGGAGATATTCTGATTTTAAAATAATTTGGTCATATTTTTCTATTAATTTATAATTTTTCATGTAAAAAACTGACTCATCAAATTTAGAAAACTCATCTATTTCGAATAACACAGCTGGTTAATTACACTGTGTCACAGCGAAAAAAACCTCTTATCAGACCTAGTGGAGGTTATAGGTCATAAAAAACTAAAAAGAATGGTATATATTAAATATCTGATACACCCTCAAAATCTTGTTTTAGAGCCCAAAAACCGTTTTTAAGAGGTTCCTGTACATATTACCTTATAACTTGGCCATTTTTTATCGGTTTTTTCATTTTTTTTTTTTTTGTAACACAGTGTTATTAATGATATTTGGCCAAATTTTTTCATAACTGCAGCACCATTGTTTGTTGAAGCCACGATATCAGATGTTAAGTCTAAATGAAAAAGTTGGAGCTTCTCAGTCACCAATTTTAAAATTGTGGTGGCGTTACAAGTACTTGTTATTGGAGTTAATCCCAAATTAAAATCTTCTTCAGGATGGTGTAGATAGATATTTAAATATCTACAATTTCTTCTACTGGTCCATTCATCTATAGTTATAGAACATTTTTTACCATCCTTCTTCATCGAATTTAATTTGTTTTTTTTTTTTAATTTATGTTTTTATTTATTGCAACACCTATATTTTTATGAATAGGACAACTCTTATAAACTAATACACTTGTGTCTTTCCTGCAAGGAAGAGGAAGGGGTTCAATTAGCACTACGAGCCTCTAAGTAAGCAAAAGGGCTGGTTGATCGTTGTGATTTAGACGAGATGAGCTTCTTGTATAGGCAAGAGGATTAACGTATCGAGCTAGTTTGTCCATATAAAGACCTTTACGCTTAGAACATACATCTTTTACTGATGGCACTTCCAGGTGTTTGTGAATGTCTTCATTCCTAATATACCATGGAGCTCCTGTAATTATTCTAAGTATCTTAAATTAAGCTTTGTATAACTTCGATGTTACTCGCGTGTGCAGAGCCATAAGTCCAAATTGGTTTTATAACAGAGTTATACAGTAACACTTTGTACTCAAGTCTCAGACCAGATTTAGAGTTAATTAGCCAGTGAAGACTTTGCGCCCTTAGTTTCATAAACGTCTTTTTAGCTTCTATATGTTTCTCCAGGTGAGAGTCTGTCTAGATGAACACCGAGATAAGTTAGCTCTTGAGTTTGAGGAATTGTAGCACCATTTAGCGTTACTGGAGAGCATGTCCGCCGATTCAAAGTAAATGTAATGTGTTTACATTTCCCCTCATTGACTGTAAATCTCCAGTTAAAAACCCACTCCTGGAGGATTTTAAGATAATTATCCAGGACTGTAGAAGCTTTCACTGGGCAACGGGAGTGGCTGATTATGGCAGTGTCATCGGCAAAAGACGATGTGACAATTTGAGTACTGGTTGTAATGTCAGCATTGAATAAAACAAATAATGTTGGTCCCAAGACACTGCCTTGGGGAACGCCTGCCTTTATCAGTTTTATTGTCTTACTACAAACACTCGATTTGTTCTGTATGAGTGCAGGATTTTATGCATATTTTGGGGTAGAAAACATTTAATTTTGTGAATTAAACCTTCATGCCATACTCGATCAAATGCTTGTGCTACATCAAGAAATACTGCTGAGCAATATTCTCTTTTTTCAAAGGCAGTTCTTATTTCCGAAGATATTCTATTGACTTGCTCAATCATTCCATGTTTTGCTCTGAATCCAAACTGATGGTCTGGGATTGTACAACTTGTTTGTAAATGGTAGTTGAGTTTGACCTTAAGAATCTTCTCAAATAGTTTAGAACGAAATGGAAGCAGACTTATGGGTCTATAAGAAGAAGAACTTGTCCTATCCTTCCCGGGATTTGGAACCATTATGATAACCGACTTCTTCCATTGTATTGGAAAGTATCCAATTCGAAAGATAGCATTGAATAGATTTGAGAGAAATGCTATTGCTGGAAGTTCAGTTATCATTTTAGGAACAATACAATCATAACCTGCAGATTTCTTAGGATTAATTCGATTTCCCTTGAGCTAGTTTTTAATGGAGATATATTTCCATAATTTGAGATTGTCTGGTTAGGAAGCACAAAATTGTTAGTGGGAGGATTTGATTGGAACACGTGCTCCAAATGGTTGGTAAATACATTAGCCTTCTCTTCGTCTGAACGTGCCCAACTACCGGTTCGGTCTCTAATAGGTGAATCCAGTTCCACGGGAGTTTTTAGTGAATTTTGGGCTTTCCAGAGTGATAATCTAGTGTTTGTTGGTGATAGATTCTCAATATAGCGCCTCGACCTCATCACTTTTAAAGTGCTTTGACTAGTTTTTTTGGTGGCGTTTTTAGCGGCAGGAGTTCTGTGCTCTTGCCATTCTCTTCTCAATCTTTGTTTAATAGACACTAGTTCTTCGATATTTCTATTTGAGAAAGATTTTCTGCTGAACTTGTGCACAAAAATCGCAGGTGTTGCTACCTCAGCTGCAGCTACCAATATTGAATTAATCTCATTAACTGATGTGTCAAAATCACTTTTAGAGTTGATCGCAGGTGCAATTTCGATGTGAGAACTTATATATTTTTTATATTGCAACCCATTTGTTTTATTAGATATAAATCTATACGGGCGATCTTCGACTATTGGATAATCGAGTAGAAGGATATGAACGGGTGAGTGATTGGATGAGTGTTCATAATGAGTATCTGCTGATATAAGGTTTCTAGGTATATTTCCTATGATACAAAAGTCGATAATATCAGGAATTTTTCTTTGATCCGCCGGCCAGTATGTAGGCCTACCCAGAGAAACGAAGTCTAGTTTGTTTTTCCAATTTACAAGAGTATTGTAGAGTTGCCGACCTTTTGGATTTGCTAAACGAGAACCAAAATAGGTGTGTTAAGCATTGTAGTCACCGGCCGCTAGAAAACGTTCTCCAAGGCTATCAAAGAAATTTTTAATCATGTCTTCAGATATTGAAACACGTGAGGGACAATATACAGAAGATATCATATATATTGCATCAAAATCGAGGTTGTTTGTAGATAATTGAATGAGTATGGCTCCAGAGACTGGTGTTTTATACTCTTTCTTAATATTATGCATGTACCACCATGGGCTTTTCCATCTGGGTGATTTGTCATATAAACTATATTATAGCCTGGTATGAAGAAGTTGTTATTACTGGTCAAATGAGACTCAGAGATAAGCATCACATCTACATTACTATCCTCTAGATACTTTATGAGCTCTAGTTTCTGCTGCGAAACACCATTTACGTTCCAATGAGTTATTTTTAAATGAGTCATTATGGTGAATTTAACTTATCCAAAATTTTTATTTGGATTTTCATCATCTCTTGAAAAGAGTTTTGTAACAATAAGATTGATTGATTCAGGATCTGAAATAAGTTCACCAGCATGGTTTCACTAGAATTTTGTAGTTTCAACACAGGCTCATTACAGGTATTTTGGATTGGGATTGAATTGGTTTGAGTAATTGGTTCATTTCGTTGAGTCATTTGTTCCTATGGCTTCTCATTCATTGTCGCACTTTGTTGTTTAGAGCCTAAGCGAAGGGCACTGGCATAAGATATGTTTGAGGCTACAGGCATGTTAGATGGTGGACGCATATCTGTTGTTGTTCCTGTAAGGGTAGGCTCAATTCTAACACGGGTAGGATTTTTTTGTGACTGCAGTCGGTTCTTGATCTCCTTATATACTGGACAGCCTCTATAATTGGCTGTATGATTGCCCCCACAGTTGCTACATTTTTTATGTTCCGGATTATCGCGAGTTAGTGTACAGTTTGCGGTTTCATGTAAGTCTCCGCATGCTACGCATACTGGACGAAGGTTGCAATAAGATTTTGTGTGACCAAGTTCCTGGCAATTTGTGCATTGCACAGGATTTGCACGCTTGTGAGGCTCCTCTACTGTTACCCTACGATGAAGCAAGTATTTAAGTTTATAAATAGGATGCACTCCATTTTTCTTTAAATGCTGCAATTGTGCGACCAATTCAATTTTGTACATTGGCTGTGGTATTTTATTTTTATTAATAATATTTATAACTGCTTTAATATCAAATCCATTTTCTTCCAGAGAACTCTTGATATCTTTACAATAGACAAAGGGTTCGATGCCTTTAATTACAACTACCAGCCCTTTGCTGCTTTTGAGCTGGTAGGTGTAATAGTTTATCTTAGTTTCATTAAGATAATTGGTGACAGAACGCTAGTTGTTTTCAGTATTATTTTGAACTTTAGTTTCCTAAATATTATTACTGGTAATGGGGACAATATGGAAGTTATTGTTGCCAATTTTTTTTTTTGATACCATCTACAAGCTTGTTCGAGCTTTCTTTTCGAATATTCGGAGGTTTTGCAGATTTAGGTTTTATTTGGTTTTCATCAGCATTTTTAATGGGTTCATCCATTTCTGCAAGCAGTTGGTATCTATTACTATCCAAGAGCGTTTTCTTTGCAGCATTGTTTTTTAGTGGGCTTAGTTTACGCTTTTTTGGATTTGTATGTAGCGGTCGATGCCAGTCTGCACTGCTGCTTTAATTTTCGGAGTCCCGTTTTGACTAGACACTGTTGTTGCAGTTGTGTTTGTTTGCTTTAGCTAGCATAGCAGATTCTTTTTTATTGGTTGATTCAGTTACCGTTTCTGACGACACAATTTTATCGCTGATTGATGCTGATGCAGTTATTGCGCTGTTTAGCATTGAGTTGTTGTTGCGATTATATGTTTGGGTGTTTGTTGTTTCAGCATACGATAACGCGATCGATGCAGTAACTGAATTTAATGTTGTTGTTGATGCTGTATTAGCTATTGTTCTATACGATGTGCTTTGTGTTGTGTTTGTTGAAGTTGTTGAAACAGTTGTTTCTGTGGTTGAAAAGGAGTTTGAGAGGAAGGGCACTGGGCCCTCCATGATAGAGATTGTTTAGTGTTTGCTTTATTAGAGCACAAAGCAGGAGAGCAAGATCTTGCTCTATGTTCAGGCAAGGAAGCTTTATTTTTGTTTTTGTGTTCGGCTGAAACATTGTTGGTGGCTGTTTGCTCTGTTGACGAGCAGAGCTCATCCTAGCACTTTAGTTAAGGGACAAAAAGAACTATTGTTTCTTGACGCAATATTAGATATCTGAAGGAGGAGCAGTGGTAAGCACATCCTATCGCTTCAAAGCAACAATATATAAAGAAATTGCTCATTAATTTGTTTACAGTTTCATTTTTTATATCATTAATGAATAAATAAGGCCCATCACACGAGTGTTATTTTGTGGAATACAATATCCCCGATGTTGCAGTGACTCACGAATAAATGAACTTCTTGTTATGGCGTTACCAAACAATCGCAGCAAGGTTTGACACAATATCTTCCAAAGAACTACTTTTTAGCATGTTTGCAATACTAGATTGTTTATGTCAAGTTGGTTCAAGATCAGATAATTCTTTCTCAGTTCCTTTATCGTGCGCTGCTCGCAAATGGTGGTGGAGGCTGCTCGTGGATGATCCCTTGCACCTTAATATTTTATTGCAACAACTAAACTGCGCATTATTTGTTTCCACCTTTTTAAAATATTTCAACACATCAGACATTTTGCAATTGTTTTAAATTTACGACTTTTCTTTTCTTTACTTCTTTCTTTTTACACTTCCGTCCTTGGACATCCCTAATGAAACATAACTTTTCCCCACCAAACAACTCATTAGGTATAAATATCAATCAAGAATAATTGAGACTTATAACCCGTTTATAAAACGCCCGAAACGGTTTGCACTTAGGTGTGCAGAAATGCATAAATTGATTTTCAGTTTGGTTTTAACACGCGAAACGACTTCAACATAGAGCTGGAGAAACATCGATGGTACAATCGATAGTATCGATGTTTTAACATTTTTGGCATCGATGGTTTTTGTGAAAACATCGATGTTTTTCCATCTCTAGCTCTAACACTTTTTAACGGATGAAGCGCCGCGTGACAACAAGTAAGTGCAAATAAATGGAAAATAAGATGTGTTTAAATTAGTGTTTTATTTATAAAAGATTAATTATTAATTGCGGTGGTATTGGCAGTTATAGTAGTGTGGAGTTGACTAGGAAAAATGGACAAATACTTGGAAAGTAAGTATACATGCATATATACAAAAGTATGTGTAAGCTTGCATTGGCGCCTTTTTTTATACTCTTCTCGGGTGTGAATAATATTATAAGTTTGTCATAAAGTTTGTAACACACAGACATCGTAGACCACATAAAGTATATATATTTGTGATCATCTCGATGAGACGAGTTGATTTAGCCATGTCCGTCTGTCCGTCTGTATGTATGCAAACTAGTCCCTCAGTTTTTTAACGTATCGAACTGAAATTTTTACACTATAAGTTTCTAATCCATATTTATCAACCATGTCAATTATGTGATCATGATGATAGGATTACCAGGAGGCGTACCTCCCATACAAACCCAAATTGAATGAGAAACTTATAAAGGATTAAAGTACAATAAAATTTGCCACTCAAACTGATGTGATGCTAAGAAAGGAAGGTTGGTGTAACCCGGAGGAGCGTGAAGAATATTACATCTTTTGCATAGCCAATGATAGCCCTGTTTCTGGTTTTGACTAAGTTTTGTGTTGGCTCGCCTGCATATATACATACATATGTATGCATACACTCTTAAGTTTTAGGCCTGTACTGGCACGTTTCTTTGCTATTTTCTATATTTTTAACTTGTTTATTATAATTTTAGAAACATCAACAATCGTGGCTGTATCAGGAAGTACAACCCCAAAACACAAGAGGGAATTGTCGGTAGTATGGCATCATTTCAAGAAATCAAAGAACTTGCAAGGTGCTACATGCAATCGGTGCGGTAAGTATTATAAAACTTGTGGGAATACAACCAACTTGATGGATCACTTAAGACGTGTTCATCCCGAATACCTTGATGCGGCGAATGTTGCAATGCCAACAAGTTTAAAAACATTTTTGGATAAAGATATTCCATATTCCAATGAATCAACAAAAAAAATTGAACTTGACAAGGCAGTGATGCGCATGACCAGGGCTTTCGCGAGTTAATAAGAAAACTAGACCCACGGTACAAGTTACCAAGCAAATATTTCTTACGAAATGTCGTTCTTCCAAAAGATTACGCTGATTTAAAGTCAAAGTTAATGCTTGCATTAAATAGTGTCGAAAACGTCGCAATTACAGCCGATTGCTGGACATCACAGGCAAATGAGGGATACCTTACGGTGACGTGTCACTTCATTGATACGAAATTTGAGTTGAAATCGGCAGTTTTGTCGACTCAAAAACTTAACACTCCAACAAATCACACGGCTTATAACATTTCTCAGACTTTGCGAAGCGTCTTAACAGATTTGGACGTCTTCGCAAAAGTAGTAACCATTGTAACCGACAATGATTCTACAATAAAAAGAGCGTGTGAGTTACTGGAAATAAAAAACATACCGTGCCTATCACACACAATCAATTTCCTAGTACAAAGAGTATTGAAAACAGACAGCGTATCACCGTTACTAACAAAGTGTAAGCGGTTCGTGTCTTATTTCAAAAACAGCACAATAGCCAATGAAAAGCTTTAAAGGGCACAAACTGTTGAGGAACCATACAGCTTAACCCAGGAAGTACCAACCCATTGGAACAGTTCCTACTTCATGATTCAACGCATTATTCTCATTAATGAGTCAATATCCTCTGTTCTTTTAAACGCGGTAAAAGCTCCTAGCCCCTTCTCTGCGGATGAAATAGAAACTTTGGAAGAAATATCTAAAATATTAGCCATGTTTTATGATGCCACGTTACAAATATCAGCAAACAAATCACAATTTCTTTGCTAGTGCCTTTTATTTGTGAGCTGCAACAAAAAATTAATGCAATAGACGTCTCAGCCAGCGATTGACATTTGCACACTTCTAAAAAAACGCTTGCCAGAAAGATTTGAGCATTATGAAACGAGAACCGTCACCAGAATAGCTACACTTCTAGATCCGCGATTTAAAAAAGATGGATTTTTATTCAGTTCTAATGCTGAACAAGCTGCTAAAGCTGTAGAGCACGAAATTTTTAGTATGTTGTCCAAACCACCTCTCCAGCCAACACCACCAACAACTCCAACCCCATCTACACTGAAAACATTTACATTTTTGGAAAACAAAATTTCAAAGAAAGTGTAAACAAGCCGATCAGATGCCATTATACTGTTGCGGCAATATTTGGAGAAGCCCAATGAGCCGGAGGATAGGGATCCACTAGTATATTGGATGGTAAGACTATTGTCATGATAATTTTATTACAATATTTTTATATAAATACATATTCAATTGCTTCTTTATTTTTCAGATAAACAGCGCAAGTATGCATCCAATGAAAAACATTTGTCAAAAATACTTATGCATTCCAGCCCCTCGACGGAGTCCGAAAGGACTTCGTGCAAGGCTGGTCAAATAGTCTCCAACCGTCGATGTGCCTTGAAACCAGAGGTTGTAGACATGTTATTTTTAAATAAAATTCAAAGCTTTAACTGATCTCCATATGTATTTATAATTACAATGTTCCTAATACCATTGAAGTATTAATTGATTATACTTTTATTAAAAATAAGTTTTTATATATTTTTAACAATCTCATGAAGGAGATAATATTGTTTAATTTATTGTTTTTTTTATTAAAAATGAATTTTTTATTTGTGAACATATTTTTCCACTTTTTTTGCGTTTTTTTATCAAATGAATATTTTCTATAAAACAATCGATAGTATCGATGTTTTCTTAAAAAACAATCGAAAACATCGATGGTCGCCAACATCGATGTTTTTCCAGCTCTACTTCGACAAGCGCACATTTCAAACCCGTCGTTATTTTCTGGAACCGTATTTATGTGTCTTATAAATGCAAAGCTTATTGCAGACGTGTTGAAAATCAGCTGTTCGCAAAATGTTGGTTTGTGCAGTGTTGCCATATGGTGCAGTTATTTTTCTTTATTATCATTTTCTCAATGATTTTCTGAGTTATAGATTTAAAAATCATTGCAAAATGTTATTAAAAATTAAAATAAGCATTATACATTGAACATTTTTCTTGTACAATGTAATTTAAACAAAAAAACATTATTTTGAGAGGTGAGCTACATTATATTTTATGCATATGGCATCTTTAAAAACGTGATAGAAGTGAAACTTCTTAAAAACAGACAGAGAGAGAGAGAGATCATCTCAAAACAAATACAACATTTGCATACAAAATAGTTTAGCTATGTCTGTCTTTCAGTCTGTCCTTCTGTTTATCCGTCTGTATGTTGCTTTTGTTTTCTTTGGCGTGTGTAATTGTTCTTGTTGTGTTTACGTTTGCCGTCTATCCCCTTTTGCCCAAAAATTAGATCAACAGCGAACTTCTATGTGTTTCTCGTTCTCTTTTCTTCGTATATTCGCTTGATTTGTACAACACACAAACTGTTTGCTTGCATGTTGTTGTTATAAACATTTTATACTCACAAGCTGCATGTTGTTGTTGTGGAAATGTAATCTCTTTTTTGAGACTTTATCGGTGGATTTTCCAATAATTTTATTTGTTGGGGATATGGGAATAGAAATACACATTCTGTGAAAATTTCAAGTCTCTACTTAGTACGGTTCATAAGATACAGAAATCTCAAAACGTTACATTTTGTATTTTTTCACTGAAAATTTCATACTAAATTTTTGCCCAACGCCGCTAAAGAAGTTTCACTTCAAAAATACATATACGTTTTCAACAAGAGCGCAAGACATCTCACGCATAAATAACTAAACAAAAACTGTTCTGAGTCAGGCTGACCTAAGTGCAAACCATTTCGGGCGTCTTATAAACGTAGTATTAAATATCAGTTAAAGCCCGGTTTTCGATTTTAAATTGTTAATTGTTTCAGGTAAAAATTGTCACAAAAAGAAAAGAAAAATACACTTTAGCAATCTTTCGAAAACATCTATAGCGCATCTAAAGCTACATATTTGATAAATATGCAATAGATTATATTCATAGGGAAGCCACGATCTTTTCATTTCATTACATAGGCCTGCAAAACTTGACTTTTTTCCCCTTTGAATGTTTTTATATAGGATCTATAGATTTCTTTATCACGTCACATTTTTATTGACGTTTGGAAATTGAAAATTGGTCAAAAATTACATGTTTAAAGTCAGTAAAAGAATATATATATGTATTTCAAGAAAACAAAAATGCAGTTATATTTTCCAATGCATTAGATATAATTATTGCTAAATAAAAATAACATTAAACAATTGGGAAGTATGTATAAAAAAAAGAAAATTGTTTCTTTAAGTATTTGGTAACACTCAAATTTAAATTTTAACATTAAAGAACTAGGAGCGGTGGCACGATTATCATTTTTCTGTACTTAGACTTGAAATGCTGTTCAATATCACTAGCACCTCATGGGAAACACTAAATTCTGTGCGACACTTTTCGCATCTGACACCCGAAGGAGTATTAATTAGCTTAATAAATGGATATTTTGCTTGTAAGCTATCTTTGAAAGTACACTTAAGTTTCGGGATAGTTAAATAAGATTCCAAATAAAAAAACTTCACTCAATTACCAAATTCATTTTTCGAGACGTCATTAAAAATCCAATAAGCTATCGCATATACAATATTTAAACTAGCTGTAGTAATAATTAACATGTTTCAACTTCTAAACTAGATAATTGGGAAAACGGGACAATTTTGCGTCCCGAAGCATTATTCGGGGAGAACCTAAAAAAGGGTAGGTCCCGTTCAAAACGGGACGTATGGTCACGTTAGGTATGCGTGCAATACTAAGGAGCAATGCGTCGTTTTTGTTGCCATGCAAACTAAATTGGCGGTGAAATGGTCGATTACGTTTCTGCTTAGGGTTTTGTTCTGACCTTGTATTAGAAAAAAAAAGAAGAACACCGTATTTCTATATATATGTTTTTGATATACTTTCATAATTTTTTTAACGTTTAAATTTACTGTGAAGATTTAAAGATGTTATGACTTTGCAAACTTTTATGTATGAATGTATGTATATGTTTTAAACTGTATCTCGTGGAAAGAAAAATTTCGTTATCATAAAAACTATGTTACAATCGCTTTAACCAACCTTTAGCCCAGTCAAATAAGGATTTTTCTGCGGAATGAAACCAAATAAGCTGAAAATTGGTACACATGTTTGTTTTGGCATTCTATACATGACCTCAAAAGTCTAGGTCTGTGTGGTGTGCGCCAGTCCAGATATTCAAGGTCAAAGGTCACCAAAATCAGTTTTTTGCAAATATCTTGCTTTTAATGCTTTTAATAACAATTAATGTCAAGACAAAAGTTGTTGAGCATAAAATTCTCTCCTTGGACTTTGCCATTTTATTATACAGTTAACCGTTATGGAGATACAGCGCGAACAGTGGGAAGCGCTAAGTCAATACATACATATATGATAACGCTAGGTCAACAGTGGAAATTAATACATAGTACGGTTGAGAAAGTTAATTAATTATTAAAAGTATTATAATTATTAGGAAACTTTAGTTATATTATAGTTAATTAATGATATTTATGGATATTATTCATATATGTATAAGACATCTTTTTAAAAATATTTAGTTAATTTATTACCTATTTATTTCTTATTTATCATAAAATATTAAAATGAAATAGTTAAATTATATTTTAATAATGTTATTTACTTTCTACAAGTTTAAATATACTTAAAGTGCAGCTTAATATTCCTCTTCTTCGTCATCCTCTTCCTCCTCTGGTCACTGAACATGAATTTCGAATTCATTATCATCATCTTCGTTGTTTGTTATATTCGAGTCTAAAGCGTCAAGGACTTCAGGTATATATTCAATTTCTTCATCAAAATCATGTGAATATGATGAAGCGTTGAGACAATCTTGTCCATTACAGTGACCACAATATGAGGAGCATTGCAACCCTGCTTTTCTACATCCGCAACTGGAACCGCAGCCTTTTTTGCAATTGCAAAATAACGTATTGAGCAGTTCTTCTGGTGCTGGTGGTAATAATGTTGTTGTTCGTTCCAAGGTTTCATTTTGCAATACCCACCCAAATTCTTGGGGTTGTAAATCATTTCCTAACCAAGTTTGGATCTAGTAGTAGACACGATTAATATGTTGTCGAGCTGCTGCACTTGTAGGTGGAAGAGATAATAACTGCACCGGTTTGTTCAGTCTTGTTGACTTGATAAATTGCGTATATCGAAAATTGTCAATATTGAGTTCTGATTTCGGAGCATAATACATTGCTAAAAAGACACGAACTCCATTTTCAAACAATGAGTCACGAGGGCAATTCTTGCTGAAATAACTGAGTCCAAACGATCCAAATTGGGATGTTGCTCAAACATTTTAATAATTGCACAGTTTACCTTTTTTAAAAAGTGCCAATGTTGTGTCACATCCACTGATTCGTGCAAAAATAAAATTTGCTTTTTGCAACGGGGATACTTGTCGAAACTTTTAGATAAATACATTCGTGTTTCCACATTGCCCTTGCCAATTTTTTTAAAATAAATTTCTTGCCGGTGTGTTTGAGTACGTCCTATTAAAATAACTAACAGATCAATAACTTCTCCTACGATGACAGCAATCTTTTGATGATCCGATTCTGCAATGGCTGTTTCGACGATAAGAACATCAGCATCATTTCTGGCATGTTTTGTAGGTATATTGACAGTTTCTAATTTTTCAATAAGCTTTTTTTTTGTTAAATCTGTTCGATAAAAACTTTTGTTGACTGATTGGTACAATCATTGTTTCATCAAAACAATGTTCGTAAGATGTTGAAACAGCTGCAGTTCTTCTTAGTTGTTCAATTGCTTTAATATTTTTACAGTGCTCTGAGTAACCGTCGAATACTACAACAATATTTGAGCCATAATGTTTTTGCAAATATTTGACGCATTTGTTGAAAATAATGAAGAATGCTACATACGACGCGATGTAAAAGAAATACACCATCGATAATATATGTCACATTATCTTCTAGTTCGATGTCAACAGGTGCCATATTGCTATACTTATAATTTTGTTTCATGGTTTTTCAAATGCTTTCATTGTCAAATAAAGATGTAAGATATGGGCTCAGTTCAAAAGTAGCAACGGATCAATAGGAACTTTTCAGGTGTCTATCGTTCGTGATAGATTTTTTGGTAAAACTTTATCGACACGTTTTAATTTTATTTCAAAATTTCCAATATCACGGGGTCTTTGACAATTAATTTGGTCATTTCCCACAATTCCAGAAGCTATGGATATTAATTTTTTCGTATTGGGAAAAGGATTATGAAGATGAAGATGTATGTATTAGAAAACGAACAGATGAGGATGACGATGGTGAAGAAGAGGAATATTAATCTCATTATTCAATACAAATTAACTACATATTACTAAATTGAGTAAATGCAAGTAGCTCTTTTTTTATCATCTCACCTATTTGATTTGTCGCTTAATTGACTTTGGGGATCTTTTGCTAATAATATAAGGAATATCTAGTATTTTTTTCATAATTCTTTATTCAGCCGTTTGCCTCCTACATACCAACATGTGTAAAAGTAACGACTATTTACTCATTTCGCTTCCCACTGTTCGCGCTGTACCTCAATAATAAATAATAATGTATAATAAAGTAGCAAAGCCCAAATTTGGAGAGAATTTTATGCTCTACAACTTTTGTTTGAACATTAATTGTCATTAAAAGCATAAGAAACAAGATATTTGCAATAATCTGATTTTGGTGACCTTTGACCTTGAATATTTGACTGGCGCACAACACACAGACCTAGACTTTTGAGGTCATGTATATAATGCCAAAAAAAAAAAACATGTATAGCAATTTTCAGCTTATTTATTTAATTCCGCAGATTACCCTTTTTTCGCCTTATTTGACTGGGCTACTTAGTGTTTCCTAGTTTCACAGAAAATTCGCTTACCCACTGGGTCTCCAAATATCTTTCTGCGTATAGTATCTGGTATGTTTTGATGCCGGAATTGACCTGTCCATGGTCGGTTCGTAGTGAACCGAATTCTTTTTTGCTCGACGATACGAGGCAAGTAGTTGCGTTGTCGTGGAGTGCTCCAGTATACCTGACAGATTATAATATTTATTTATATTTACGTAAATACATTCTAAACATAATGATGGGATAAGGCTTCATTACAAGAAAAATTCGAAAAGTGTTTTAATACTACAAACCTGTTTTTTTGATCTCTCAATGTATTCTTTTGGAAAGTTTGAGAAACTCTTAAACCTATTACATAAGAGTTGTGTGAAACGCATTTTAAAAATTATATTTTACTTTGAATAAAGTCAGGTGCACGGCATATGCTTCTTATTTTTGATCATTCACAAAGAGTGAAACATTTTTACAGTATCATTCCTATGCCGTGACCAATATTATATTATTGTAGGCCCCATACACGATGTAAATAAAACATGATGCAACTATATACGTGGGTATTCACGAAAAGCTCACACTACGTATGTCGGAAGTGCAAAAAAATTTCGATATATATCGTAACGTTTTTTTTTTGACGATATCAATATCGGTGATGCTATTTTTAATAAAAACTAGAAAAAAGGTTATCATTACAAACCTCATGATAAAAATATAGTACTATTTAATCCCGTGAAGAGTATAAATATCGATATATCGGTGCATTTTGAATGAGAATATTGGCGCTCTAAAAATCTAGTATATTTAGCTTAATTAAGCTTAATAATCTCACATTACTAATCTCAAAATAACATCAAATACTTAAGACTCTTTTAGATGGTCAGTTCAGTCTCAGTCCATTATCGACTCGAAATCCACAACGATAACCGAAACGATGACAGAAAAATGGACTGATGGCCAGCTTATTTGTCATTCCATTTAGATGTCATATCGATAAATGTTAATAAACAACACGTGCAAGTAGCTGTTATGACATGACAATGTAAAGGCCCTTTTAGACGGTCAGTTTAGTCTCAGTCTCAGTCCATTATCGACTCGAAATACACACCGATAACAATAACGATGACAGATAAATGAACGGATGGTCCAGCTTATTTGTCAGTCCATTTCGATGTCATATCGATAAATGAAAATAAACGACAAGTGCAAGTGGCAGTTATGAAATTGAAATGTGATGGCCTTTTAAGACGGTCAGTTCACTCTCGGTCCATTATTGACTCGACATCCACACCGATAACAGTAACGATGACAGATAAATGAACTGATGGCCCAGCTTATTTGTCAGTCCATTTCGATGTCATATCGATAAATGAAAATAAACAACAAGTGCAAGTGGCTGTTAAGTAATTTAAATGTAAAGACCCTTTTAGACGGTCAGTTTAGTCTCAGTCCATTATCGACTCGAAATCCACACCGATAATCGACACGATGACAGATAAATGAACTGATGGTCCAGCTTATTTGTCAGTCCATTTCGATGTCATATCGATAAATGAAAATAAACAACAACAACTGCAAGTGGCTGTTATGACATTTAAATAGACTGAAACTGAGACTGGTCAGTTCAGTCTAAAAGGCGTTTTAATAATTATCTGAATTGAAGAATAACGATAATGGCGCAGCATATTTGTCAGCCCATTTCGATGTCATATCGATTAATGTAAATAAACAACAAGTGCAAGTGGCTGTTATGAAATTTAATGTGAAGGCCCTTTTAGACGGTCAGTTAAGTCTCAGTCTCAGTCCATTATCGACACGTTATCCACACCGATAAAAATAACGATGACAGGAAAACGGACTGATGGCCCAGCTTTTTTGTCAGTCCATTTCTATCATCTCCATAAGTGTAAATAAACGACAAGTGCAAGTGGCTGTTATGAAATTTAATGTGAAGGCCTTTTAAGACAGTCAGTTCAGTCTCAGTCTATTTTTGACTCGAAATATACACCGATAACAGAAACGATGACAGAAAGATGTATTGATGGCCCAGCTTTTTTGTCAGTCCATTTCGATGTTATATCGTCAAATGAAAATAAACAACAAGTGCAAGTGGCTCAGATTATTGACTCGAAATCCACACCGATAACAGTAACGATGACAGATAAATGAACTGATGGCCCAGCTTATTTGTCAGTCCATTTCGATGACATCTCGATAAGTGTCAATAAACGACAAGTGCAAGTGGCTGTTATGAAATTTAAATGTAGAGGCCCTGTCAGACGGTCAGTTCAGTGTCAGTCTCAGTCCATTATCGACTCGAAATCAACAACGATAACAGAAACGACGACTTAAAAATGAACTGATAGCCGGCTTAATTATCAGTCGATTTCGATGTCTTCTCGATAAATTAAAATAAACAACAAGTGCAAGTGGCTGTTATGACATTTTAATGTAAAGGCCCTTTTAGACGGTCAGTTTAGTCTCAGCCTCAGTCCATTATCGACTCGAAAACCACACCGATAATCGAAACGATGACAGATAAATGAACTGATGGTCCAGCTTATTTGTCAGTCCATTTCGATGTCATATCGATAAATGAAAATAAACAAGTGCAAGTGGCAGTTATGAAATTTAAATGTGAATGCCTTTTAAGACGGTCAGTTCACTCTCAGTCCATTATTGACTCGAAATCCACACCGATAACAGTAACGATGACAGATAAATGAACTGATGGCCCAGCTTATTTGTCAGTCCATTTCGATGTCATCTCGATAAGTGTCAATAAACGACAAGTGCAAGTGGCTGTTATGAAATTTTAATATGAAGGCCGTTTAAGACAGTCAGTTCAGTCTCAGTCCATCGTCGATTCGAAATCCACATCGATAAGAGAAAAGATGACAGATAAATGAAATGATGGCGCAGCATATTTATCAGTCCATTGCGATGTCATCTCGATAAATGAAAATAAACAACAAGTGCAAGTGGCTGTTATGACATTTAAATGTAAAGGCCCTTTTAGTCTTAGTCTCAGTCCATTATCGACTCGAAATCCACACCAATAACAGAAACGATGACAGAAAGATGTATTGATGGCCCTCCTTATTTTTCAGACCATTTCGATGTCATATCGATACATGTAAATAAACGACATGTGCAAGTAGCTGTTATGAAATTTAAATGTGAATGCCCTTTTAGACGGTCAGTTCAGTCTCAGTCTCAGTCCATTATCGACACGATATCCACACCGATAACAATAACGATGACAGGAAAACGGACTGATGGCCCAGTTTTTTGTCAGTCCATTTCTATCATCTCGATAAGTGTAAATAAACGACATTGCAAGTGCGTTATGAAATTTTAATGTGAAGGCCTTTTAAGACAGTCAGCTCAGTCTCAGTCATTATTGACTCGAAATCCACACGAAAACGAAACGATGACAGAAAGATGTATGATGGCCCAGCTTTTTGTCAGTCCATTCGATGTCATATCGATAAATGAAAAAAAACAAGTGCAAGTGGCTGTTAAGAATTTAAATGGAACCCTTTAGCGGCCAGTTCGTCTCAGTCTATCCATTCGACTCGAATCCACACCATAACAGAAACGATGACAGAAAATGATTGATGGCCCCCTTATTTGTCACCCCATTTCGATGTCATATCGATTCATGTAATAAACGGCATGTGCAAGTGGCTGTTATGAAATTTAAATGTGAAGGCCCTTTTAAGACGGTCAGTTCAGTCTCAGCTCAGTCCATTATCGACTCGAAATCCACACCGATAAACAGAAACGATGACAGAAAGATGACTGATGGCCCAGCTTTTTTGTCAGTCCATTTCATCATCTCGATAATGAAATAAACGACAATGCAAGTGGCTGTTATGAAATTTAATGTGAAGGCCTTTAAGACGTCAGTTCAGTCTCAGTCATTATCGACTCGATCGCAAGATACGAACGATGACTTAAATGCTGATAGCCGGCTTATTTCAGTCCATTTCGATGTCATCTCGATAAATGAAAATAAACAACAAGTGCAAGTGGCTGTTATGAATTTAAATGTACAGGCCCTCTTAACGGTCAGCTTAGTCTCAGTCTCAGTCCATTATCTACTCGAAATCCACACCGATAACGAAACGATGACAGATAAATGAACTGATGGCCCAGCTTATTTGTCAGTCCATTTCGATGTCATATCGATAAATGAAAATAAACGACAAGTGCAAGTGGCTGTTATGAAAATTAAATGTGATGGCCTCTTAGACAGTCAGTTCACTCTCAGTCCATTATTGACTCGAAATCCACACCGATAACAGTATCGATGACAGATAAATGAACTGATGGCCCAGCTTTTTTGTCAGTCCATTTCGAGTCATATTGATAAATGAAATAAACGACAAGTAGGTGATATATGAATTTAAATGTAAGCCTTTTGACGTCAGACTCTACCATTATTGACTCGAAACCACACCGATAACAGAATCGATGACAGATAAATGAACTGATGGCCCAGCTTATTTTTCAGTCCATTTCGATGTCATCTCGATAAGTGTAAATAAACGACAAGTGCAAGTGGCTGTTATAAAATTTTAATGTGAAGGCCTTTTAAGACTCAGTTCAGTCTCAGTCTATTATTGACTCGAAATCCACACCGATAACAGAAACGATGACAGAAAGATGTATTGATGGCCCAGCTTTTTTGTCAGTCCATTTCGATGTTATATCGTTAAATGAAAATAAACAACAAGTGCAAGTGGCTGTTATGAAATTTAAATGTAGTGGCCCTGTCAGACGGTCAGTTTAGTGTCAGTCTCAGTCCATTATCGACTCGAAATCAACAACGATAACAGAAACGATGACTTAAAAATGGACTGATAGCCGGCTTAATTATCAGTCCATTTCCATGTCATCTCGATAAATGAAAATAAACAACAAGTGCAAGTGGCTAGTCTCAGTCTCAGTCCATTATCGACTCGAAATCCACACCGATAATCGAAACGATGACAGATAAATGAACTGATGGCCCAGCTTATTTGTCAGCCATTTCATGTCATATCGATAAATGAAAATAAACAACAAGTGCAAGTGGCTGTTAAGTAATTTAAATGTGAAGACCCATTTAGACGGCCAGTTTCGTCTCAGTCTAAATCCATTATCGACTCGCAATCCACACCAATAACAGAAACGATGACAGAAAGATGTATTGATGGCCCTCCTTATTTTTCAGACCATTTCGATGTCATATCGATACATGTAAATAAACGACATGTGCAAGTAGCTGTTATGAAATTTAAATGTGAATGCCCTTTTAGACGGTCAGTTCAGTCTCAGTCTCAGTCCATTATCGACACGATATTCACACCGACAACAAAAACGATGACAGGAGAACGGACTGATGGCCCAGCTTTTTTGTCATTCCATTTCTATCATTTCGATAAGTGTAAATAAACGAAAAGTGCAAGTGGCTGTTATGAAATTTTAATGTGAAGGCCTTTTAGACAGTCAGTTAGTCCAGTCCATTATTGACTCGAAATCCACACGAAAGAAAATGAAGAAAATGATGATGGCGCAGCTTTTCCATGTCATTGACTCGAAATCCACATCGAAGATGTAACGTCAGTATATCTATCATTATGAGAGATACACATGTAACGATGATAAGGACGGCTAGCATAGTTCTGTCAGTCCATTATTGACTGAAATACACGAAACGAATCGATGAAAAATGTGAGGCCTTTTCAGTCATTTCTGTATATCGTTGAAATAAACAACAAGTGCAAGTGGCTGTTATGAAATTTAAATGTGAATGCCCTTTTAGACGGTCAGTTGTCTCAGTCTCAGTCCATTATCGACTCGAAATCCACACCGATAACAGAAACGATGACAGAAAATGGACTGATGGCCAGCTTATTTTGTCAGTCCATTTCGATGTCATATCGATAAATGAAAATAAACGACAAGTGCAAGTGGCTGTTATGAAATTTAAATGTGAAGGCCTTTTAAGACGGTCAGTTCAGTCTCAGTCCATTATCGACTCGAAATCCACACCGATAACAGAACGATGACAGATAAATGAACTGATGGCCAGCTTATTTGTCAGTCCATTTCGATGTCATATCGATAAATGAAAATAAACAACAAGTGCAAGTGGCTGTTATGTAATTTAAATGTGAAGACCCTTTAGACGGCCATTTCGTCTCAGTCACATTATCGACTCGCAATCCACACCAATAACAGAAACGATGACAGAAAGATGTATTGATGGCCCTCCTTATTTTTCAGACCATTTCGATGTCATATCGATACATGTAAATAAACGACATGTGCAAGTAGCTGTTATGAAATTTAAATGTGAATGCCCTTTTAGACGGTCAGTTCAGTCTCAGTCTCAGTCCATTATCGACACGATATTCACACCGATAACAAAAACGATGACAGGAGAACGGACTGATGGCCCAGCTTATTTGTCAGTCCATTTCTATGTCATATCGATAAATGAAAATAAACAACAAGTGCAAGTGGCTGTTATGAAATTTAAATGTGAAGGCCTTTTAAGACGGTCAGTTCAGTCTCAGTCTATCCATTATCGACTCGAAATCCACACCGATAACAGAAACGATGACAGAAAGATGTATTGATGGCCCAGCTTATTTGTCAGTCCATTTCGATGTCATATCGATAAATGAAAATAAACGGCAAGTGCAAGTGGCTGTTATGAAATTTAAATGTGAATGCCCTTTTAGACGGTCAGTTCAGTCTCAGTCTCAGTCCATTATCGACACGATATTCACACCGATAACGAAAATGACGATGATGGCCAGCTTTTGTCAGTACATTTCGAGTCATCTCGATAAGTGTAACCAAGTGCATCGTTACATAATGTCTTTAAAACGGTCAGGTCAGCACTCAGTCCATTATCGACTCGAAATCCACACCGATAACAAAACGATGACAGAAAATGACTGATGGCCCAGCTTATTTGTCAGTCCATTTCTGTCATATCGATAATGTAAATAAACGACAAGTGCAAGTGGCTGTTATGAAATTTAAATGTGAAGGCCTTTTAAGACGGTCAGTTCACTGTCTCAGTCCATTATTGACTCGAAATCCACACCGATAACAGTAACGATGACAGATAAATGAACTGATGGCCCAGCTTATTTGTCAGTCCATTTCGATGTCATATCGATAAATGAAAATAAACAACAAGTGCAAGTGGCTGTTAAGTAATTTAAATGAGAAGACCCATTTAGACGGCCAGTTTCGTCTCAGTCTAAATCCATTATCGACTCGCAATCCACACCAATAACAGAAACGATGACAGAAAGATGTATTGATGGCCCTCCTTATTTTTCAGACCATTTCGATGTCATATCGATACATGTAAATAAACGACATGTGCAAGTAGCTGTTATGAAATTTAAATGTGAATGCTCTTTTAGACGGTCAGTTTAGTCTCAGTCTCAGTCCATTATCGACTCGAAATCCACACCGATAATCGAAACGATGACAGATAAATGAACTGATGGCCCAGCTTATTTGTCAGCCCATTTCAATGTCATATCGATAAATGAAAATAAACAACAAGTGCAAGTGGCTGTTAAGTAATTTAAATGAGAAGACCCATTTAGCCGGTCAGTTTAGTCTCAGTCTAAATCCATTATCGACTCGCAATCCACACCAATAACAGAAACGATGACAGAAAGATGTATTGATGGCCCTCCTTATTTTTCAGACCATTTCGATGTCATATCGATACATGTAAATAAACGACATGTGCAAGTAGCTGTTATGAAATTTAAATGTGAATGCCCTTTTAGACGGTCAGTTCAGTCTCAGTCTCAGTCCATTATCGACTCGAAATCCACACCGATAACAGAAAACGATGACAGAAAATGGACTGATGGCCCAGCTTATTTTGTCAGTCCATTTCGTGTCATATCGATAATGTAAATAAACGACAAGTGCAAGTGGCTGTTATGAAATTTAAATGTGAATGCCCTTTTAGACGGTCAGTTCAGTCTCAGTCCATTATCGACACGATATCCACACCGATAACAATAACGATGACAGGAAAACGGACTGATGGCCTAGCTTTTTTGTCAGTCCATTTCTATCATTTCGAATGAACTGCAGCTGTTATGAAATTTTAATGTGAAGGCCTTTTAAGACAGTCAGTTCAGTCTCAGTCCATTATCGATCGAAATCCAACAACAAGTGCAAGTGGCTGTTATGACATTTAAATGTAAAGGCCCTTTTAGACGGTCAGTTCAGTCTCAGTCTCAGTCCATTATCGACTCGAAATCCACACCGATAACAGAAACGATGACAGAAAATGGACTGATGGCCAGCTTATTTGTCAGTCCATTTCGATGTCATATCGATAAATGAAAATAAACGACAAGTGCAAGTGGCTGTTATGAAATTTAAATGTGAAGGCCTTTTAGACGGTCAGTTCAGTCTCAGTCCATTATTGACTCGAAATCCACACCGATAACAGAAACGATGACAGATAAATGAACTGATGGCGCAGCTTATTTGTCAGTCCATTTCGATGTCATATCGATTAATGTAAATAAACAACAAGTGCAAGTGGCTGTTATGAAATTTAAATGTGAATGCCCTTTTAGACGGTCAGTTCAGTCTCAGTCTCAGTCCATTATCGACACGATATCCACACCGATAACAAAAACGATGACAGGAAAACGGACTGATGGCCCAGCTTTTTTGTCAGTCCATTTCTATCATTCGTAAGTGTAAGATAAACGACAAGTGCAAGTGGCTGTTATGAAATTTTAATGTGAAGGCCTTTTAAGACAGTCAGTTCAGTCTCAGTCCATTATTGACTCGAAATCCACACCGATAACAGAAACGATGACAGATAAATGAACTGATGGCCCAGCTTATTTGTCAGTCCATTTCGATGTCATATCGATAAATGAAAATAAACGACAAGTGCAAGTGGCTGTTATGAAATTTAAATGTGAAGGCCCTTTTAGACGGTCAGTTCAGTCTCAGTCTCAGTCCATTATCGACTCGAAATCCACACCGATAACAGAAACGATGACAGAAAATGACTGATGGCCCAGCTTATTTGTCAGTCCATTTCGATGTCATATCGATAAATGTAAATAAACGACAAGTGCAAGTGGCTGTTATGAAATTTAAATGTGAAGGCCTTTTAAGACGGTCAGTTCAGTCTAGTCTCAGTCCATTATTGACTCGATCCACGATCATATCAGATGAACAAGTGCAAGTGGCTGTTAAGTAATTTAAATGAGAAGCCTTTAGACGCAGTTCGTCTCAGTCTATCCATTATCGACTCGAATCCACACCATAACAGAAACGATGACAGAAAATGTATTGATGGCCCAGCTTATTTGTCAGTCCATTTCGATGTCATATCGATAAATGTAAATAAACGACAAGTGCAAGTGGCTGTTATGAAATTTAAATGTGAATGCCCTTTTAGACGGTCAGTTTAGTTCAGTCTCAGTCCATTATCGACTCGAAATCCACACCGATAACAGAAACGATGACAGAAAATGGACTGATGGCCCAGCTTTTTTGTCAGTCCATTTCGATGTCATATCGATAAATGTAAATAAACGACAAGTGCAAGTGGCGTTATGAAATTTAATGTGAAGGCCTTTTAAGACAGTCAGTTCAGTCTCAGTCCATTATTGACTCGAATCCACACCGATAACAGAAACGATGACAGAAAATGATGATGGCCAGTTTTGTCGTCCATTCGAGTCATATCGATTGAACTTTTAGAAGGTCAGTTCACTCTCAGTCCATTATTGACTCGAAATCCACACCGATAACAGACGATGACAGATAAATGAACTGATGGCCCAGCTTATTTGTCAGTCCATTTCGATGTCATATCATAAATGAAAATAAACAACAAGTGCAAGTGGCTGTTATGAAATTTAAATGTGAAGCCTTTTAGACGGTCAGTTTCGTCTCAGTCTAAGTCCATTATCGACTCGAAATCCACACCGATAACAGAAACGATGACAGAAAATGAATTGATGGCCCTGCTTATTTGTCAGACCATTTCGATGTCATATCGATACATGTAAATAAACGACATGTGCAAGTAGCTGTTATGAAATTTAAATGTGAATGCCCTTTTAGACGGTCAGTTCAGTCTCAGTCTCAGTCCATTATCGACACGATATTCACACCGATAACAAAAACGATGACAGGAGAACGGACTGATGGCCCAGCTTTTTTGTCAGTCCATTTCTATCATCTCGATAAGTGTAAATAAACGACAAGTGCAAGTGGCTGTTATGAAATTTTAATGTGAAGGCCTTTTAAGACAGTCAGTTCAGTCTCAGTCCATTATTGACTCGAAATCCACATCGATAAGAGAAAATATGAGAGATAAATGAACTGATGGCGCAGCATATTTGTCAGTCCATTTCGATGTCATATCGATTAATGTAAATAAACAACGAGTGCAAGTGGCTGTTATGAAATTTAAATGTGAATGCCCTTTTAGACGGTCAGTTTAGTCTCAGTCCATTATCGACACGATATCCACACCGATAACAATAACGATGACAGGAAAACGGACTGATGGCCTAGCTTTTTTGTCAGTCCATTTCTATCATCTCGGTAAGTGTAAATAAACGACAAGTGCAAGTGGCTGTTATGAAATTTTAATGTGAAGGCCTTTTAAGACAGTCAGTTCAGTCTCAGTCAATTATCGACTCGAAATCCACACCGATAACAGAAACGATGACAGAAAGATGTATTGATGGCCCAGCTTATTTGTCAGTCCATTTCGATGTCATATCGATAAATGAAAATAAACAACAAGTGCAAGTGGCTGTTATGAAATTTAAATGTAAAGGCCCTTTTAGACGGTCAGTTTAGTCTCAGTCTCAGTCCATTATCGACTCGAAATCCACACCGATAACAGAAACGATGACTTAAAAATGGACTGATAGCCGGCTTAATTATCAGTCCATTTCGATGTCATATCGATAAATGAAAATAAACGACAAGTGCAAGTGGCTGTTATGAAATTTAAATGTGAAGGCCTTTTAAGACGGTCAGTTCACTCTCAGTCCATTATTGACTCGAAATCCACACCGATAACAGTAACGATGACAGATAAATGAACTGATGGCCCAGCTTATTTGTCAGTCCATTTCGATGTCATATCGATAAATGAAAATAAACAACAAGTGCAAGTGGCTGTTAAGTAATTTAAATGTGAAGACCCATTTAGACGGTCAGTTTCAGTCTCAGTCTAAATCCATTATCGACTCGCAATCCACACCAATAACAGAAACGATGACAGAAAGATGTATTGATGGCCCTCCTTATTTTTCAGACCATTTCGATGTCATATCGATACATGTAAATAAACGACATGTGCAAGTAGCTGTTATGAAATTTAAATGTGAATGCCCTTTTAGACGGTCAGTTCAGTCTCAGTCTCAGTCCATTATCGACACGATATCCACACCGATAACAAAAACGATGACAGGCAAACGGACTGATGGCCCAGCTTTTTTGTCAGTCCATTTCTATCATCTCGATAAGTGTAAATAAACGACAAGTGCAAGTGGCTGTTATGAAATTTTAATGTGAAGGCCTTTTAAGACAGTCAGTTCAGTCTCAGTCTATTATTGACTCGAAATCCACACTGAAAACAGAAACGATGACAGAAAGATGTATTGATGGCCCAGCTTTTTTGTCAGTCCATTTCGATGTCATATCGATAAATGAAAATAAACAACAAGTGCAAGTGGCTGTTATGAAATTTAAATGTGAACGCCCTTTAAGACGGTCAGTTCAGTCTCGTCTAGTCCATTATTCGACTCGAAATCCACACCGATAACAGAAACGATGACAGATAAATGAACTGATGGCCCAGCTTATTTGTCAGTCCATTTCGATGTCATATCGATAAATGAAAATAAACAACATGTGCAAGTGGCTGTTATGAAATTTAAATGTGAAGGCCTTTTAGACGGTCAGTTCAGTCTCAGTCTCAGTCCATTATCGACTCGAAATCCACACCGATAATCGAAACGATGACAGATAAATGAACTGATGGCCCAGCTTATTTGTCAGTCCATTTCGATGTCATATCGATAAATGAAAATAAACAACAAGTGCAAGTGGCTGTTATGAAATTTAAATGTGAAGGCCCTTTTAGACGGTCAGTTTACAGTCTCAGTCCATTATCGACTCGAAATCCACACCGATAACAGAAACGATGAGAGATAAATGAACTGATGGCCCAGCTTATTTGTCAGTCCATTTCGATGTCATATCGATAAATGAAAATAAACGACAAATGTAGGTTGATAATATGTAATTTAAATGTAAAGGCTCTTTTTGACGGTCAGTTCA